>JAUELF010058781.1:0-16627 GCA_031471495.1 Clinocardium nuttallii
ATTTACACTTGTTTTCATTTTGTTAATGAGTTCAAATAAAACTGATACGGTTTTACTGATTAACCGAATGTTACAAATCCAAATGTCTATAATAATGACGTCAGTGTATTATCGTTATGCAAATGATAAATAAATGCCCTAAAGGGAAACGACAGAAATGATAGGAAAGATTAGTTTGACTCGTCACAAATGTAGTTCCGTAAATTATTGAATTATTGTATTGGAAGTACTAAATGAAGAGCAAGTCGATTATTTTTTGTTCCTGTCATCATTATTTCATGGATTATATTATATCTTGGCCATATTTTAAGGTAGAATAAATGCTTAACCGGATTATGATTTTAAGCTTTGGTAGTACTCGTATATAACGTATAATCAAAGCACCGGTAGGTGATGCAAGCAAGATGCTATCGCTATCTGCAGAGCACGGAGAATGATTTACCGATCACAAACGTTAATAAATGTTAAGCCCAAAATAGGTAGAACCTATACTCAAATTATATAATAGTATGTTATATTCAACACTTCGAGCTTATTTACACAGGTGATAGAAGTAAATATCGGGAACAAAGATGACGTTTAGTTTAACAGACAAGACATAATTAAGGTTGTAAAGGAAATGACGTAAGATGTTGCGACGTATCTTCCGCCGGTATCGCTACTTCCTGTTTTTTACCGGGTGTGTTTATATCTTGACGTCATTCTGGATTCTATCTAGTCTAGAAAGTGGCCAACAGGGATTACAACCTGGAACGATATCATTCTTCACGAGGGTAGGTATCCCTTTAATTATATATCTGTATATCTGAACACTTTCCAAATTCGAAGTTGTGGCAAAAAGGGAAATTGACAGTTATCATTAATTGAGCTTTTCCTAATTTTTGCTTAGATGTTTTTAAAGTGGTCAGCCTGAGAATTCCAGTGTTAACACTGTCAATTAATTGTCATAGCAACTACACAAACTAGTATAGCTAATCATTAAACGTTAAACTTTCTCTTCGTGTAATGGATATTGACCCTGTTTTAACGGCATTCAATGATTTCAGTTTCCTGGCTTTCCCACACCAGGCAATCATTGGAAAGAATGAAGGCCGAGACGGTTCAAACTTACGACCCCCGGATTGAGAAATCGCGGTTCGACAAACTTTTCCTTGAGACAGACGATTGTGGAATAATTACGGTTTTTAGCCGAAGCATTTTGTGATTTATTGGTTGTCAGAACATATTCAGATAACCCTGCATGGATACATGGTTAATTTGGGTCCACACAGATCGTAATTATTTTGGGTTTTTCTCATAGGACGGCAAAAATTAACTCCTTTATCTGCAAGTCGAGAAATCCTCACGAAACGAAAATGAAACGCATCTTCGTAAGACGATTTTCGAGAGAAAGTCCGTTTCAAATGGTTAGATTCATATTAAATTAGTGTGGTTCCGGAATATTTACTGTTGAATCTCGATCGCCCATGATATCTGGTAAATAGTTCTCGTGAATTTATTTATAGATACACGATCCGTTTGGTAGTCGATTGAAACGTAAAGAGGTCGTATTGGATCTGGACATAAATGGCGGCATCGATGCATTTCATAAAGGTAACAATGGTAGACGACTGGTGGAAACAAATAACATACACAGATGCTATCAGAAGATCGATGCTGAAAACGCTGAAATTGTGGTAAATAACCGAATATAAACCGAACTTTCTCAACCAATGTATGCTTGTTTCTTGGCCCAATGAGGCGTCTCACGCAGCACAGGGAATATATGAGCGGTTCTCTGCTTAAAAGCAAACTTAACGTAATTATCACACGTGTGGAAAGAGACCTGCATTCGGAGAAATGTAAAAGGATCCAAATGGATACTTTACAGAAGTGTCTGTACATTTTCTATAAATAATTGTCGAAAGGTGCACAGAGAATGCTTGCTAATCTGGATTTATAATGGACGCAAAACTTTAATGTTGGTTTTCGCGCAGCTCTCACATGTATCTAGTAGATGGATACATTTATTTTATGTACATCTATACTACACGTAAGTGTTATTTCGATTACATAGAACTACTACTGTCTTAATAACATTCATTCTAAGGATATCACCGTGAGACATTCCTTCATATATTCAAAACTCAACGCCTGTTCAGCTTTTCAAATCACAGTATTTACATTGGATATAATTGTATTTCGTGAATCATAACAAAATATTTGAATCTTTGGTTGTTCTACGATACAGTAATATGAATAGAAATTTTAATTCCATATGTATTATGTATGCATGAATGTAATATCGACTTGGTCATATGTAATACACGTTTGATCATGTTTCATTTTATTTATATGTGAGGCCCTCATGGAAGATAGACTTGCATACAAGTACTATGTCAAATTAATGTACTCTTGCTAAATGGCTACACAACCGTTATGTTATTTAATGTTTGTCTGTCTACATTAACCTTTTCGTGGTTTACATTTTCCTTTTATTGTTACACCGTACATTCAACGATTGGTAGTTTACGTTAATATTTCTTGATGTACCGTTAGCTAGTCGTAATGGGTGTTTTGCCTTTACCAAATATTTCTGTGCATTCAATTGTTAGTGATGTGTATTTACCAGATCGTTCTGTGCATTCAATTGTTATGATGTGCATTTACCAGATCGTTCTGTGCATTCAATTGTTATGATGTGCATTTACCAGATCGTTCTGTGTATTAAATTGTTAGTGATGTCCATTTACCAGATCGTTCTGTTCATACAACGTTTGGTGATGTCCATTTAACAGTTTCGTGGTGAACATGTATCAAGTCATGCCGTACATGTTAAGCTCATAGCACCAACTTTTGTATGCATCAAAAGACACAGCGTTGAAAACAATGTTGATAAAATTGACGTATTTGTTTTTCCCTTTATCACCAATGTCATGGAAATGCTGTATCAGAAAGGTTTATTTCAGATGGAGGATGTTTGGGACAGGGTCAGTGTAGGTTATCCAAAACTTGTCCTCTCCGTGACCGGTTGGGTGGACACGATCAAAGTGACCGGTTGGTCAACAAAGCCGCTTCATGTCATAGTTGTACCACACAGTCACCAAGATCCAGGTATAATGTTCGAGAGTCAATCTTTTTGATTGCTGTATTGGTGTTAACGCCGTTTTCAACAATTATTCAGACATATCACGGCGGCCAGTTCACCTACCCATGTGAATTTTTCACACCAGTAATCCAAACAACAATATTTCCAAGCAACTGGCTGCTTTCTCCACATAGTCTGTGAGCCAATTGGTGAAATACGAATGACGCTTGTCGACAATGACTTTTGTCAAAAGACGGAAAGAAAGTTTGCCGAGCAATGGAGTTCGAACTCACAACACCTGGATTGACAGCCCGCGTCGGTACCGGCTGAGCTTTTTGAAAACTGTGAAAAACTCTGCACGTTAACGACGCTGGATCAGAGACAAAGCCGTACTCTAGAGTCTCGGAAGAGAGCGGGACCAACTTTTACCTGTTCATGCAATCAACAAATCTGCAATCGACGACTTTCAAAACACAAAGGCCAATATAAAAGAAGGTCTGTAAATACTACAAGGTTTTCAAAAATCGTCTGCTGCAAATGCGTCAAAATGCGTCTTGTATGTTAGTTTATATAATATAATCTTAATGAAATAAAATTAATGAATTAATTATTCCATTTCTCAAGCAACAGGTTGAAATGTAATGTATTTAGAAACAGCGTCAAAATCAAATGCAGTCGTTTTCAGGTTGGCTACAAACATCTGAGAGCTATTTCGGCTCGTTCACCAAGAAAACGCTCGATATTCTGGTCCAACGGCTTAAGGTCAATCCAAGCTGGAAATTTGTCTGGTCGGAGACAATCTTTCTAAACTGGTGGTGGAAAGGCGCGACATCGGAACAGAGAACTATAATAAACAGGTAATATCCTTTTTTAACAGCGAGTGTAAAATGTTTATAAAATGTTACAATAATAATGTACAGCATATGTTCTATGTTACTCTTGATAGACACAATGTAACTAATCAGAGACATATGTTTATGTCTCTAAACCAATCACAGGCTGTTTCTTAAAAAAGATTCAGCAGTTTCAATATCGATCCTTAACACAAGTTATATTCTCCGAATTCTGAAATAGACCCCTAAAATATCCGAAGTTTACATCTTAACGAAGTACATAAATTTCAATTTTCAACTTTAATAATGCCGGAAAAAAGGTGACGTTATCCAAAGTTTAAATATTAGTTACATCACCAAACCGATGGATTTGTCTGATTGGTGTATCTAAAAAGCCGTAAATACATGTTTTACAATATTAATAAGTTACGGCGATTTGAAACGAAAACATCGGTTTTGTATCGATCAATGTAATAGCCTAAGACACAGATTATCAGTTTGATATATTATCAAGAGTATTAACATCTTATAAAATACGCATGAAATGGACCATCGGTAACCATTTACTTATAGTTTTTAACAAAACAACGGGGGTAAAAATTTCGGGGTCTATACGTTTAGTAATAAATAAAAAAAGACTACTCCAAAATCTCCTGAGTATCGGCAATTTGATATATAAATATATTTTTATAATACTCCTGATGTTCATCAAATATTTGAATCATAATATAGCATTCGGACATTCGACCATACGATCGAATATTTGAATATTCGTTGCCATAACTAAATTT
This sequence comes from Clinocardium nuttallii, assembly GCA_031471495.1. Lineage (NCBI taxonomy): Eukaryota > Metazoa > Mollusca > Bivalvia > Cardiida > Cardiidae > Clinocardium > Clinocardium nuttallii. The sequence continues at coordinate 4,692 of JAUELF010058781.1, forward strand.
ACTTTCTTATCATTTTATTCAGTATTAAATGAGATAGCTTTGTCAAAAGTAAGGTTGCCCTTTTTATTAATGACTCAGACATGTATGATAAACAGTTGGCCTGTGACCGTGCTTTAAAATACCATAAAGTGGATGTATTATTTTGCTAAATAGCGGAATCCCTAAAATACAATCAATACCGACATTAATGCCATTTGCAATGAGTGATGGTTGTTTCAGCTTGCTGACTAACGGTCAACTAGAGTTGGTGACTGGAGGCTGGGTAATGCCCGACGAATCCATCACGTACTATACAACGCTGATCGATCAGTTAACAGAGGGCCATCAGTGGATTCAGCAAACATTTAGTAAGTCGGAGAGTATGTGCTTTGTTGGCTATAGCCTGATTCCTCATATCATATTTGGGAGTAATATTCTAATCAGCCCGTGGGCTTACAGTGCGTACAGTGGAGGATCAGGTTAACCTGTGCACCGATTTTATACATGTAATATTTAACTTTTATCAAAACTGATATTGTAATCCGCAAGGGTGTTACCATCCCATTATGTGATCCCGTTACGTAGATGCAACACACTTGACAAGGTTCATTAGTATGTTTGTATTACACACAACTGTATAGATCAAGACGGGTTCGAATAAGGGAGAAGTGAATGACAAAGTCTGGCTGTGTGAAAATTACATTTTAATAAATATCGAACGTAAGGCATATATTACATAGTCAATTATATAAAGAACATTCGCTTCCCTTTCTGATGGCATTGACAAGACAATTCAATTAAATTCTTGTAGCCGGAAAGTGTAATTACTCCATTAATACAAGAGCAAGAATAATATTCTGCAGTCCATTAAACATTTTAAGTTGGCATTAAATCGTTCTTTCAGATATCACAGTCAATACAAGCTGGGCTATTGACCCATTTGGCCATTCTTCCACTATGCCATATATCTTACAACGGGCAGGAATTCAAAACATGGTAATACAAAGGACTCACTTCGCCGTAAAAAGAATGTTTGCTAAAGAAAAAAACTTTGAGTTTTATTGGAAACAAGCCTGGGGTAAGTTGGTAAAACTCGTGCGTCAATTTCCAGTATTTTTATTTTAAATTCGATAATTGTTTGGTTCAGTTGTTTTATATTAACAAACGCATACACATACCGAATCACATCGTTATACTTAATTTGACTTCTTCTCTAAGTCAAACTAACAAATGTCGAGTTAAGTAAGATCAAACATATACCTTTCTACCATTTACCTGACACACAACTTACATGCAATTCAATATAAACATGTCTATCATGAAAGTAATGGTTACTCAATAACAATATTACTTGGGATTGACCAACAAAGCAGGAATCGACCACTTTGAAAAAATGAAACAACACGCAAGATTTGTGTTACTTTTATATTAAACGGTGCCATACTGGCCATTCGTGTCGCAGGATTCATGTAAGATTCAAGCCGATATGTGCGGATTGAGGTATAATTTCATCTCCGCTTTGGTACCATTTGAAGCTTCATTGGTGTACACACATAGGAGGAGGGGGCTAGCTTTGTTTTACACGATGTCTATCAAGTCTATATAACAATAGGCGGCCAATGAGCACTCGGATTGCACTGTTCACTGTGCGTATATGCAATAAGACCTCAAATCGCAATACAAGTCTCATTGTTTGATCGTCCGAGGACAGGTCATTGTGTGTCCCCAATAAATAACAAGCAATTATGGATTTTGTCAGATATTTTATTAGAACGAAGTAGAGATATCACGTGTAACGGCTAGAAACCCCGTGCAGGCTTCTGTCGTGTATACATATTTATCTAGTTCTTGGTTAATACACTACAGCATTCAATAAGTAATTCAATATTTTCAGGTGGTCATGGAAGCGCTATATTTTGCCATATGATGCCGTTTCTGCTATACAGTATTCCTCACTCGTGTGGTCCAGACCGTCATGTCTGCTGCAAGTTTGATTTTTACAAGAAGAACTGTTTCAAAGGAACCCAACACGTGCCAACAATAACAGTTACAGACGACAATGTAGCCACTTTGTAAGATGCAATTAAAGGTCCTTATTTTGATAGATGCAGTCATTACCTTGAAACAAGATAGAGTTACGACCATTTCGAAATAAAATGAAATAATATTAAGATTCATTTTTATATAAATCAATTTCGTATTGTTGCATGTAACAATACATTTTCGAAGACCATAAAACGTTTTTCAATATCATATATTACAGTTTTCTGCCAGTATCCATTCATATAAATTAAAACATTATATATGGTTGAACATAATGCGTTAAATAAAACTTACAACTGCTTCAACGTGCACATCAGCGCATTTCAAAATGTTCTAAAATGCATACTGTAGATATTTGTTTTTATATTAATCTGTATTTTATCATGCTAAATCGTTTCTGTGTTGTATTTCAGAGCTAACGAACTATGTGAACAGCTACAAAAGAAATCCGAGTTGTACCGAAGTAATGTTGTTTTGATGCCACATGGCGATGACTTCCGGTACAACAACGATGAAGAATGGGATAAACAGTTCACAAATCTGGACAAATTAATGAAGTATATGAATGATAATAAAGCTATGAATACCAAGGTAACTTGACCAATCTTGATAACTCTGGATATTTGGCTAGTTCTGACATGAGCTAATAATACATGCAAAAAGGTACACGTTTACCTTTCTGCCTGTACATCTGTTCTGTATTATCAGAATTCAAAGATGTTAACAAAAGCTTCTAACAAGCTTTAGTAGATAACATGAAAACAATGCAGATCTTGAACAGACTGTGTGGATGCTTGGTCAGGTATGGATATACTTTGTTCACAACACCCAACTTGTATCGTTGCCCAAGGACAGGATCATATATTCATGAACGAGTCTTTGTTCAATATTGATACATGAGAAAGGAACAGTGTAGACCAAGATAAGACGGCACGAATGTATGTCAGGCAGATCTTAGTCTAGTTGTTAGCTATTGTCGATTACAGTCGTGCATAACATACTGCGAAACTGCTGGTGAAAATCCCATATAGCAGGATAAGGGTATTTACCTTAATCTTTTCCCGCATAGGTTGAATATATGTTGACGAAGTCTCAGCTGACAATCCGACCAATTCCATTTTTGAGATATTTCTATTCTTGGCATAGCATAATTGAGCCGTCTCGCGAGAAAACCAACATTGTGGACTCTGCGTAAAGTGCTGACTGATCCGCCTAAGCAAGCCGCGCAGGCAAACCCGGACAGACATCTTTCAACTCAAATGGATTTTCTGTTTCAGGAATCATTACTCTATACCTCTATTCGCTTTGAGACGGAATGCGTCGGCCCGGATCAGTCTACAACGACAGCGCAGGCTTATCTGGTCGATACATTACGCAGATGCCATAATGTTGGTTTTCTCGCGAGGAATCCGCTGTGGTCGAGTGGTTAGCGTCGGGGATTTCGAAACAGGGTGTCCCTGGTTCGATCTCCAGTCGCGGCAATTCGGTCATGGTGGAGTGCCCTTGGGCAAGGCACATTTTCTAGCCTAGTACTGGTTTGTTTACCCAGGGATCACGAATAATTAAATTTAATTGCGCGCTAAATGACCTTAGCTGTCGATGCGCCATAAAAACAATATACATTCTCGCGGGACGGCTCAATTGTTTTTATAAAAAAGCTTTAGAAAAGGTTTTATTCATAAAGTAAATGCATTATTTCAAAGACCAATACTCTTTAGTAAGGTGTTAACAAAAATATTGTCTATACTTTCATATTTTAATGATAACAGACGATGTAAGTACAACATGAATGAGGGAAACTTTTCTATAATCATTTCAGATTGAATTTGGGACACTTGCAGATTACTTCAATGCTGTGTCCCAGGACAATCCAGGTGCTTCATTAGACAGCAGATTTCCCACATTATCTGGCGACTTTCTAACCTACTCGGACAGAGGGGACCAGTACTGGAGTGGGATATATGGAACAAGACCTTATCTGAAATATCTAATACGAGAACTACAGGCTCAATTAAGGTATCTAGATAATTTATGTTTTCTGACAACAAGACACATTTCGTGTTGTAAACACCACGTCTTGCTACAATGCCTACTAGTTTAACTAATGCTTCTGGTTAATGATCTCATTAACTCTGAGGTATTGGAAACATTTAATGTAACATTGGCATAGAAATCAATTGATCCTTTTTTAACCAAACGTTTCATGTAAGATGACACGAAAGACTGTTGTGAGACATGATTCCCGTATACAAAGGGCTTGTCTGAGTGTTGACTGTTCGCCCAGGCAAAAAGACCCCTTATCGCTGGGCGCGGCTTATTTACTTTTCGGCTTTTATATCATTATCATACTGCGAGCTTTTTTTATTATAGAAAATCATATTAATATAAGAGAAGTGAGATATTTAAAGTTTTGAACAGTATTCTACACATACATGCGACCTGAATACAGATTCACGATGGACGTATACATACCTGTATAAAATCAACTAAATCATCTTGTTGTTGTTATTTTTTAAATGGTTTCATGTATTTTGAACAATAAAAGATATTCCGTTTTAAGTTTCTCTAGGGATGAATAAATGCAAAAGATATCTCATACCTCCAACCCCAACATCAATAATCCCAACAACATCAACAAAATCACATACAACAAATACCGAGAGTTCATGATGAGCACTCATATTAAACATGAATGGTGAAGATAATAAGCATATATTATTTAACTTTTTTTTAAACATTGACAAAACAAAATAGTACGCACACCATACTGTATTTGTACATTTACAGACACTCGGAGTCAATGTTCCTGTTTTCACGAATGGAGGGTCCTGGGATGAGGAGCGTGTATGATAAGTTAGAGACATCACGTCGAGGATTAGCGGTACATTTACACCATGATGCTATAACCGGTACAAGTCGAAAGACCGTTATCCAGAATTATATTGATAAGTAAGGACTTTTGTATATGAGCTGCGTCAAATGTCTTCTTTACCGTTTACCACATATATCATCTGCAGCTCAGTCAGACTACTTTGAAATCGTCTATGTTAAAACTATGGAACATTTCTATAAATTGAAGTATAATTATCGAATAAAGTTAAAAAAACATTCTTGCTAAAAGATAAACTGCTAAGTATGAGCAATGTTTTTCTTTTTTTACAATGTCTTAAAATGTGGTCTGTCGTAGATGAGTCAAAAGGCGTCTACATATGGGAAAATGTTAAGCACACAAATAGTTATGCCTACAAACTGGTTCGACAGACTCAATTAATTTGCTACCTTCAGTACAGTCGTACATATGACTTCCAGCGCATACAAAACAACCAATCTCAAAAAACTCCCAACAACAACGCAAATTGTAACCCACTTGCTCCGCTCGCGTTTTCCTTTATGTTAAGCCAAAACGGGGATACACGTATTAGTTTATATCATAAAACAATACATTCAAATTGAATTTCTATTTGTTAAAAATTAAAAGATTAATACATATACAACTGATCATTCATGACATATCTGCACATCATATATAGCAGTGGTAACATATTTGGGGTCGACAAACAATGGTCTTTTTCAAAGAGCAAATCAATAGATTAGAACATAAACAGTTTGTAATAAAAGTACTCAGAATGAAAGAATTTACTTAAAGTTATTTAGACTTCAATTGATTTGTTTTCATGTAAACAGAATAAAAAAGACGCTGAAAGAAACAGAGGATATTTTCAAGGCATCCCTGGAGTGTATTTTGACCAGAAGCTGTCCCCAGAACCAAAACCAAGCGACACCAATACTTATTAAATTGGTAAGGTCTTTTGCAAGCCCGTTTTCTTTACATAATAAGAAGTGCGGTTTTCAACATCAATGGTTGTATTACTGAAGATGTATTTATAACCATCAGATGCAGTGATACATCGTTCATTTTGACATAATTTAGTTGTATTATTTGTATTTTCGAGTACATTTCGTGTACATATTATGGGTTTTTTACACTCATCGGAAAGTACAAGGTACCTATGAATGAACCAATTGTTGTTTAAAATAATCATGTACAGTATATGATATTTGAAGTGTCCGCATTAAGCGGACCATTGACAGTTAACCGATATTCACACAGATAAACACCACTACTACTTAGGATAAACAGACTTACACGAGCTTAGATGTTGGGCCATTTGTTCGGAATCATCACTCCAACGAATAAATGGCCGACTGATATAGCCGTATGTTCGCGCTCCTGATGTAACACTATATTTTTGGGAAAGAGACATCGCTCAACAAGAGCAATTTGCTCTAGTCTTTTCGCTGGCACAATTCTTTTTAGATATTTGAACTTGGTCTGTTTAAAAGATCTGCAGACGAGGACATTGCAATAAAACAAGAGATGATCTTATCTTTCCTAATTTTACAGAATAAAAAACAACAGAGGCATACATTGAAGGATCGCCATCTCATATTTCCTAACCGCAGAACGTATGTATGAACATTCAACAAGATACTCGAAATCACTGTTTTTTTTCTGTTTTATTTTTAAGTGCCATTTCCGCTTAATACGACGACACCCTGTATTGATATGACTGAATCTGGAGACGGGAGACGACACCCTGTATTGATGTGACTGAATCTGGGGACGGGAGTCGACACTCTGCATTAAAATGACTGAATCTGGGGACGGGAGACGACACCCTGTATTGATGTGACTGAATCTGGGGACGGGAGTCGACACTCTGTATTAAAATGACTGAATCTTGGGACGGGAGACGACACCTTGTGTTGTAGTGACTGAATCTGTGGACGGGAGGCGACACCCTGTGTTGTAGTGACTGAAATCTGGGGACGGGAGACGACACCCTGCGTTGTAGTGACTGAGTCTAGGGACGGGAGACGATACCCTGTGTTGAAGTGACTGCATCTAGAGACGGGAGGCGACTACCCTGTGTTGTAGTGACTGAATCTGGGGACGGGAGACGACAACCTGTGTTGTAGTGACTGAATCTGGGGACGGAGACGACACCCTGTGTTGTAGTGACTGAATCTAGGGACGGGAGACGATACCTTGTGTTGTAGTGACTGAATCTTGGGACGGGAGACGACACCTTGTGTTGTAGTAACTGAATCTGGGGACGGGAGACGACACCTTGAGTTGTAGTGACTGAATCTGGGGACGGGAGACGACACCTTGTGTTGTAGTGACTGAATCTGGGGACGGAGACGATACCCTGTGTTGTAGTTACTGAATCTGGGGACAGGAGACGACACCTTGTGTTTTAGTGACTGAATCTGGGGACGGGAGACGATACCCTGTGTTGTAGTTACTGAATCTGGGGACGGGGGACGACACCTTGTGTTGTAGTGACTGAATCTGGGGACGGGAGACGATACCCTGCGTTGTAGTGACTGAATCCGGGGACGGGGGACGACACCCTGTGTTGTAGTGACTGAATCTGGGGACAGGAGACGATACCCCGCGTTGTAGTGACTGAATCTGGGGACGGGAGACGACACCTTGAGTTGTAGTGACTGCATCTGTGGACGGGAGACGACATCATGTGTTTTAGTGACTGAATCTGAGAACTGGAGACGAAACCCTGTGCTGTAATGTCTGAATCTTGGGACGGGAGTCGACACTCTGTGGTGAAGTAACTGAATTTGGGGACAACCTGTGTTTTAGTGACTGAATCTGTGGACGGGAGACGACACCCTCTTTTGAATTGACTGAATCTGGGAACTGGAGACGAAACCCTGTGTTGTAATATCTGAATCTTGGGACGGGAGTCGACACCCTGTGTTTTAGTGACTTAATCTAGGGACGGGAGACAGGGGTCTACTGCCCGTTCGTTCATACCAAAGACTTTAAACACTGGAAGTAGTGGATTCCTTACTTGGTGCTCAGGGTTGCTGGTGATCAACGTCAGAATAAAAAAGTATCGGCATAACTGGTAATTTACTCAGGATATGTCGACATGCAACTGAAATATTGTTGAAAGCGGCATTAAATACTATTAAAACATACTGGAAGTCTAGACCCCTTGATTTTATCACGGTCTTACCCTTATTCTAACCTCTGTCAGCTATAAGTACGTAATTAAAAAAAGCTATTAATATCGAAAAGTTGTTTCTGTGTCACAAAACGCTGTCAACTGATGTCTGTATTAAAGAAAGGTTACAATAGGTTCAATTCGGCCCCCTTTATTTGTTTTATTATTTCAGGACATTAATGATCAGCAACATGTTGGGACATGAACAACAAGATATTATTCACGTTACTGTAAACGCCAGTAGGGTTGTTGTGACCGATAGTAAACACAGACCTGTACGTCATCAGATAGGTCCTGTATGGAATAATGGTACAACAATAGATCAATATACATACGTCGTAAGTATCGTCGACTTTAACTTTAAGTCACCACGATGTGTTGCAATAGATCAATATACATACGTCGTAAGTATCGTCGACTTTAACTTTAAGTCACCACGATGTACAGCAATAGATCAATATACATACGTCGTACGTATCGTCGACTTTAACACTTGAAGTCACCAAGATGTGTTTCGGATCCAGCAATACATGATGGAGATCCAAGAGTCCCGGTAGCTCAGTCGGGAGCGACGCGGACTGTCAATCCAGGGGTTGTGAGTCCGAATCTCAGATTCTTTCTGACGTTTAATAATATTCACTGTGACAAGCGTCATTCTCGTCTTTCACCAACGAGCTAACAGTCTATGTGGAAAATCATCCAGTTGCTTGGAAAGTATGTTGTGTCGAGTACTTGTGTGAGAAAGCTAAGAAACACGTGAGTAGGTGAACTGGCTGTCGTGATATGACTGAACTATTGTTGAAAACGGCGTTAAACCCCAATCGATCAACCTATTAAGAGCATATTTAAGTCAGCATGTACACTAAAAAAGAACTGCTCTAATTCTAGGTGACTGTCTTAAGAAAATTGTCAAACATTAAAGTAATAAAACTGTGTAATCAATATCAATTCTTAGACCGAGATTCGATCATGCCCAGTTCACACTGTTTTTGAATCGTTTTCAATAGCTTCAAAAGGGTTAAGTAAGCGATTGAAACCCATGAATGTAGATCTTCTCGATTTTTAATTGTCATCAAACAAGTACACTGGCACTTGCGCGTTACAAACGAGGACCATTGCTGTCGAGACTCGAAAGTGTTTACAAGTGGATAGTCTGCGGCTTGATTGCGACCCTGGCTCGAGTCCCGGAAAGGCTTAATTCTTTGCCCTGCCCGAGACATTTATCGAAATGGATTAAAAGTTAATATCGACACTAACATGCACAAATGGAAATACAAACAAACGCACTCGATATGTAGATGTATTTGTTTGACGCCAATAAACCGTTTATATGGTGGGACAACGGAGATTCACTAAGACTCCATTTCGTCTGACGCGGCTCAAATATGATGTTTGCATACTTGTTTACATTACAGCTGTCTTTTGAGGTGAAGATAGACCCTTATACAATAGCTCCATACTTTGTTGATCAAAGTGACGATGGAAATGAAGAGAGTGTTTCTAAGATTGAACTTTACCGACATAATGAAATATTTGATAGGTATGCACATGTGGTTTGATATATCCTTCTTGCTGGTGTTTTTGTTTATTCTTGTATGTGAAGCATTTATTTATTGCCATCGCAGCTCATGACAACTTTCCAGGAAAAGGAGAAGTTACTAACAAAGAAATAGCTTCAACTGTATCATGAACGTATTTACAAAATGATAAATGTTTATTTAAGACTAATTTTAAGAAAGCTATTTACTTTTTTATTTCTTTCCTTCCTATATACAGGTGAATAAGTAAATAAAACACATTATTTTCCAGGTTTATACAAAAGGAAAGCATTTTTGAAATGGTATATTCTAACAAGAATGTGATCAAACTATCCAACACTTACCTAACTGCTGTTATAACTTCACGTGACGGGGGCCTTAAGGTCAGTTTTACTTAAACAATTACATCATTTCATACTTCATTTCTCTAAAGGTCAAAACAACTGATAGGAACAGTTTGATACAGAAATATATCAGTATCAATACAGAACGGACTAGGAAATATGGTTTGAAGGTAGTTGCTAGAGTTAATATCTTGTTTTACACTGTTTTAACAAGTCGTCTTCAACATAACTTCGGACCCCTCCCCGGCCGAGTCATACCAAATATTTTAAAATTGGAAGTAGTGGCTGCCCTATTTGGCGCTCAATGTTGTGGGGTTAACGACTAACTGTCTGGTGTCAGGATAAATTGACTAGTAGTCCTGGTAATTTTCCAAGGAAACGCCGTGATATAATTGACTAGTAGTCCTGGTAACTTTCCAAGGAAACGCCGTGATATAATTGACTAGTAGTCCTGGTAACTTTCCCAGGAAACGCCGTGATATAATTGACTAGTAGTCCTGGTAACTTTCCAAGGAAACGCCGTGATATAATTAAAAACATGTTGAACGTGGCGTAAACACCAAGCGATCAATCAATCAACAATACTTCAATTCAAAACACACACTCAGAGAAATGTGCATGTATTGCATGAGAAACGAAGACGGGGATATTGTGACCTGCAATGATTTAAGCCGATCTTCACGATGTCGGACCTACGTGGTTCGCTATCAAATTGTTTATGGAAATAATTCGGACGGAGACTTTTTATGACAAGACGGTGTACCTTAGAAATATGAAGTTCGCTTTAATCGCCATGATTTAAAATAAATCCGGTTCATCATGTGACGTGATTCCTATATAATACCTTGTATTATCTATCCCACAGTCTGTGTATCACCATTCACAAGGACGTGTGTACAGAAGTGACATCCATTTTGTGACCTACAGTACTGGTAGAAAGTCCCACCCTTTCAGTGACAAAAGCGGTGCTTACATCTTCCAGCCTGACGGTGTGGCAAAAGTAACAATTATAATTGTTTTTCTCCAATTAATTGTGTATAAACATTTATTATGCATATATCTAAAGAATGTTTTAGATCCCAGCAACTCTAAGAAATAAGTAATTGTTTTCATACATGAATAGATATGCAACAGCAAAATATAAAAAAATGATTTTTTGCTTGAAATAGGTAGGTTTTGCCTCTAATTTTGTGATTTTGTTTAAAAAGTTCCTATAGACAACTGTTTGTAACAAACACGTTACCTCATACAGGCGACGCCGTAAGATGCACATGCAACAGTATGTTTCAAAACTAGAAGAATGAACTCTCTTGTAATGACATTTTTCATATGATTTTCTACGCATTGCTTTGTCAAAACTATCCGTTTATCGACCTGTTTTTTCTGGCCGATTTTGTTTTATATTTTTAAATATCGAGTGTGCTAGAAGTGTCACATGAGGTGAAAGTTAACATTGCAATTAATCGGTTACTTATGATACACAGTTCATCTCTTTAACAGGACTTGGAAGAAGAACCCGTACAAGTATATGTTACCCGCGGTCCCTTATTTAGCCAGGTGAAAACGGTGTTTCCGAGCGTAACACTTGTTCTAACAGTATTTAATAACTACGGTAAGTAGAGCATGTCCTTACCATCATGTACAACCCGCACTTTACCAAACAATGTAGACCCGGATCAGTCTGCGCATCCGTGCAGTCTGATCAAGATGTACATTTTTTGCGAATGTCTAAAAAATCTTTAAATTACCTCTGACAATGTGTCAATGTTTAGCTAAGGCAGAGGACTGTTTTCCGAATGTCAATCTGTACTTATTTTCCCTGAATAAGCTAATTAATTATGCACATTTCAACATATCGCAACGAATGGATATTTATCGCAGATCAATCTGACGTAGTCAATCCATTGGGATTTCTCTCTAATGCATTTGAGCCCGGCCGGGTAGCTCAATAGGTAGCGTATCTGACTCGTGATCTGGTGGTCACGGGTTCGATACCCGGT
>JAUELF010058891.1:0-16623 GCA_031471495.1 Clinocardium nuttallii
TTACACAAACCTTGTTCAAAGTCAACAACAAATCCCTCCACACTGATATCTACAAGGCGCTGTTTAATGTGTTGTAGTATTGGCCTTTTTGACCTGGCCTTTTTGACTCGTTCCTTTTTAGTTTTTGTCCTTTTTGACCCGATACCCTCAAAACACCTAAGCTAAAATGTTGATCATTTCAATAAATAAAAGTGTACACTCCAACCTGTGTTTAGAGACCACCCACGGGAAGTGCCCTACACGGTCTTTGTTCACAGGTGGTCTTTAATTACAGGGGCCATTTAGGCGGACAATATTAAATTGAGAAATAAAAAGTGTGGTTGTTATAGACAGGGAATTGCTATATCAATGTGACTTATTAAAAAAAGAGTTAAACAAATGGGTTAAAATGAGCGATTGCTTTAAAATATCGTCTGCTGCAAAGGCGTCAAAATAAGTGTATCTTATATGACACGCATTTTATGTACTTGATTAAGAATGTTTTAGAGTATCCAAAATTCGAACAATCCGGATTCTTTTCAATGTTAAAAAAAATGAGACATCACTAAACTAGGAAAATCCAAAACAATATGTTTACATAATGATGTATGAAAGAGACTGAGTGCATGTACTTTATTTACCCTTTCCCCTCATACAACAATTCTGCAGCAGACGACTTTAAAATTACTTTGTCAAAAAATAGAAAATCTCTATAATTGAATGGATTATCTATATATGACTCAGAGTGGGAAACATTGTGGCTAAAGGAGAAATGGCTCGTTTTGAGCAATTCCTTCTTTTCCCACTATGTTTTCGAAAAGCCGTCTGATGCAGAGGCGTCAGAAAGCGTCTATATGAGGGAAAGGTTAAATACAAATGAAGCACCTCTGGTCACTTGCAAGTCTTATTAACTTTCCGGTTTTTGAAAAACCTTTACATTACAAAGTCATAAAAATAGCCGGGCTGCAGTTTTACTTGTCGAAAGCTGCATCTAAGACTAAATGCATGTGATGGCTCTGGTCAGATTATGCGGACAAGACCCAAAATCGCTTGAAACGGTTCAAATTATATGTATTGTTATGGTTTTACTTTGATTTAGTCGCACAAAAATAACAATTTGAACTTGAGCCTAAAACAATATACGACAAATGGAATAAACTTATAGTGGACTCGGGAAAACTGGAAAAACTCAACATTCGAATATATCGTTAAACTCGAACCAACCCTTTCCCTCATATAGACGCTTTCGCCTCTGCAGCAGACGCCTTTTTGAAAACATTGTGGCAAAAGAAGAAATAAACAAAATGAACAAAACGTGCAATTTCTCCTTTTCAATGTTTTCCACTTTTTGTCATAGGTTATCCATTCAATTATAGAGATTTTTCAATTTTTGACAAAATATGTTCGAAGTCGTCTGCAGAATTGCCGTATGGGGAAAGGGTTATACGGATCTGTCTTCTGATTACTCAAACGTACACTCAGAACTCCTGTTGAGCTGCTTTCTTGACATGACTTCATCACTGGCTTCCTTTTCATATCAAAATATTACACGTCGATAACTCGATGTAATAGTTTATGGGTCCGTTTCGACTTCGAGTTATCGCGTGTCGACTGTATATTTCTACTTCTATAGAAGTTTTTGTAACTAGCATGATGTATCTCAAATATAGTTAAGCCGTTCCACGAGAAAACCAACATTGTGGATTCTGCGTAAAGTATCTACCCGGATCAGCCTAAGTAAACTGCGCAGGCTAACCCAGGCAAACACTAATCGCCTCCTACGGATTTACTGTGTTTCAGGAATCATTACTCTATACCTTTATTCCTCTGTGACGGAATGTGTCAGCCCGGATTAACCTGCGCGGACTGCGCAGGCTGATCTGGACTGATACATTACACAGAGTCCATAATGTTGGCTTTCTCGTGGAATGGCTCATTTATATTAATACTGACGTAGTAATTTAGACTTTGGTTTCATCTACGCTATCATCCAAGCGTACTACTTCTCTATCACGTTTACTAAACCACGTACAAAACATACTAATATTGAAAGTGGAAATTACAAAACGGAATCAAATTAAAAGTTAATTATTGCAATGTTATTTACTTATAATTGAATTATAAATGAATGAAGATAATAAGACAACTTGACTTCCAATAAAATACAAAGTCGCATTAACAATTTGAAATTACCTTAATAGCAAAAAAGTATATTTTTGATAACCAGTTATTACCTTCGACCTCATATTGGTGTTTTCCCATATAAGATAAATAAACACTAGACATGTTTGAAAACATCTGGGCAAAACTAAGGAAAACATATATAAATGAAAGTCTTATTACGAGTTACTCGTAAATGTGTTCTACTGTAGACGCGTCGAATTTGTCTGCATATTTGAACAGTTTAACTACTCAAACAGCATGAAGACAGTGGTGCAGCGGTAGAGCGTCGGCTTCTCATACAAATGGTCCCGGGTTCGTATGCCGTGATGAGAGGGTTCTGACTTTAGGATTTTATCACGCAAGCAGCGCGAGTACGGGTTATGTCTCCAGTAAGTACACATCGAGCGTGATTAATTTAAGCTTAAAGCTTGTTTGTGCAATCGATGTAAAATAAATAAGTTCAAATTAAATACTCAAACACGAGACCTTTTGGTCAAATTTAGGTACCGTGTACATGTGGACGTTACAATAATTGCGCATGTGTAACCCCGAAGCTCCCATATCTGCCCGCGTGTAGTAGATGCCTAGATGTAAATAATGACAACAATCAATTGGTCAAAGCTATGATCTCGATATGATGCCGGAGCAAGATGCAAATATCCTATGTCAACAATACTGTGACAAATGGCTGAGAAATGTTTAATGATTAAAATAAATAATGATTTCATTAGATTTTATCTTGTTTTAATTTTTCTCTCATGATTCAAGAAAAAAGTGTAACGAAAACGTTCGGTATACGTTGCATTTGATATGCAAATTTACATCACCGTTTCGAAGTGATGGAGTTTAAGGTTACATATAAAAGACACGTGGACCCCTTCAGGATTGAGTATACTTTTCGCTGACGGGATCTTTTGCGTCTTTGGCCCGGCGCGTTACAAAAGGAACCCGTGAGTATTTATAAACACTAAAGGCTGATACTGGAGATCTGAAATGTCAGGACTTTCGAAATTGATTGGCGCTTAGCGTTGCTTTGGTAGAATTAAAGACTGACTGATCAGCCTGTGTCACCGATAGTTCTAGTAGTTCAACCAGGACACGCTGTACTATAACCGGAAGTAGTGGTGACAAACTTCGTTATTATCATTCAACCTATTCCTTCACAATCCCTTTCTTCAAAGTATGTAAAAAATCAAGAAAAACAAATGGTATGAAATAAACTGAAGCTGTACGTATGAAAACCAACCATTACATAGATGCGACCATTGTAGATGCAGAACAACATATCCAATTGTATCTGGTTCTGTCAGGTTAGTCAATAAACTGCAGAATGGTTTTGAATTAGACTGTATGTATGTGTAGGCAGATCGTTATTGACACGTGTCATAATTACGTGACGGTAATTTTTCCTAGAGAAAAAGTAAAAACCTTAGGTCAGATCATTACTCATCACTACGACTAACGATCAAACAAAACGATAAAGTGCACAATACCGACTTCCGTCTAGATTTCGGAAATTAGTTAAGTATTTGAATGACGTAAATACTTGGACGAGATGGGTCCTACCACCAGGCACAAGCAAACCCTATGTTTACAGTTTATTGGGTTATAACGTTGATTCATTGTTTTTATTGTTTTAAAAAGTCAATTGTGGTCGCGTGCATTCAGAAGAAAGTGAGTACGAAATCCGACATTGATAATGTTTTATCATTATAACAATTACGATTGAACTTTCTGTTTCTGTTCTTTCCCAGTATGTTGTACGTATTATATAAGAAAAGCAGAGAATATATAGAGCGGACTGTGGAGGCATAAACTGCTCTAAACCCAAAGACACGAAGGTCAACTTTCCTATGATATTGCTTAAACATGAATTGATTAATGTTGTAAAAGTAGGAGTCAAAACTATACTTCATATAGTGCTTATTTTCTTTTATCTGTATTGGTGAAGATCCATTGGATTTGGATTTCAGTTTCACACCGGGCAATTGCCAATAATGCCAAAAATGCACATCACAAGTACAAATGACCTTAATTAATCTTTAGTTTTCGTCATCGTATCATAAGCCTGATACAACCTTGACCTTAACGCTAACATAACAATGACAGCAGTCTCTCCTGAATGTCTTATATACAAACACTTAAAAGACCATGTCGTTAGCTAAACCTTCGCCGTATTTGAATAATGTAGATGTGTTTATCTCTGACGTTGACGTGTGACCTTTTCTCTTTTCACACAAACACGCACACTCACACACGAAACTTTCATATCCTAGTTTGATTCTATACGAAATAATCACTAATCGATGATAGCATAAGTTTTGGAGATTCGGCCTTAAATCTTTGAACTGATCTTCAAGCAAGCAAAAACAGATACACGAACGATCGTGCATACTTTCCTTATTTCCCTCGATGAACATGCAAAGTTTCATGAACATAGCATGTATCTTAGATATTTGGTAAGAAAAACAGATTAATAACAGAGCGACACACAGATAATACGTCCAACTAACACAGAGGGAGATGCATTAAGGTTCCCCAGGACAAATCAGAGGGATTACAGGGTACCTATGTTGTAAAGGCCGTTTGTGTGATAATAACCAATTTTCTCATCCCAAGTATGCAATGACCAGTGGTTAATTTACGTCCATGCACATGATACCTCTTTGTTCTTTTCATTGATTGTGTCTCACTTATCGAAAAAGACTTCGAACTATATTTAAAACCCAAACTGTGAACGTATAAGAAAACGATTTTGGTTAATGTGAAGAAGACAGAGCCGTTTGTCTGGATCGTATGAGGGATTAATGTTATGGTTATCGGATATCAGGGTTACTTTTGCTTGTGAAGTGATTAGAGAAATGTTTAGCTGGACTCATCGTGAAGTCTACAACAATCCAGTATAGACGAGCTTGCAGGATATATCCCCGTCAGATGTATGGTACCCGACGCATTATAATATTAGTATAAACATAATAATGTCATAAACCAGCAATGGCGATTATTTTATATGTACATATCGCTTGAGTAAACACAGTAAATTAGTTAATTTACAAAGGATGAGTGTAGACCCTACAGTCAGTTGCCCTGGCTTCAATGGACCATCACAATTTGATGTTTTTAGAATCAATACATAAACTAGAGATTGCTTTTTTGAAAATGCGCTTGTCTCCCCATGTGTGTGGTCGTAGTGTAAGAAAAGAAATGATGGAGATGACTTTTGTAGTTTTGGACTGAAGATGAAGCAACAGTGACTTTGAAGTATTAACTTCCATGGCCAAAGCATTCTACAGTTATTAAGCAACAACACATGTTCAGCTCATTGTCATTGTGACCTTTCAGCTCAAGGTAACTGTGACCTTGACTTTAGACGTACTGACCTCGAATTATGTGCCTCTGGGCATTGCTAACATGCATACCAAGTATGGAGTTCCTCGGCACAATCGTTCTTCAGTTATTGAGCGGAAACCCTTTTTTACCTAACAAGGTCACCATGACCTTGACCTTTGACCTCCTGACATCAAAAGGGGTCATCTACTGGTCATGACCAACATGCATACCAAGTATGAAGTTCTTACGCCCAAGCGCTCCTCAGTTGTTGAGCGAAAACAAGTTTGACAGACGGACAGGCGGAAGGACAAACCATTTTTCAAGTCAATGTGTCATGACCATCCTGTATACCAAGTTTGAAGTTCCTGGGCCCAAGCAGTCTTCAGTTATTGAGCGGAAACCATTTTTCAGCCCAATGTCACCGTGACCTTGATCACTGTGACCCTGACCTTTGCCTCAAAATCAATAGGGTTCATTTGCTGGTGGTGACCGACCTGTACACCAAGTATGAATTGCCTGGGCTCAAGCATTCAGTTATTGAGCGGGAACCATTTTTCAGCTGAAGGTTACCATGACATTGACCTTTCACATAGTGACCTAAAAATCAATAGGGGTCATTTGCTGGTTGCTAAGTATAAAGTTTCTGGACCCAAGCAAAAACAATTGTTCAGCTCATTGTCACTGTGCCCTTTCAGCTCAAGGTCACTGTGACCTTGACTTTAGACGTACCGACCTCAAAATCAATAGGGGTCTCCTACTGGACATGGCCAACCTGCATACCAAGTATGGAGTTCCTACGCCCAAGCGTTCTTCAGTTATTGAGCGGAAACCCTTTTTACCTGACCTTGACCTTTGACACCGAAATCAATAGGGGTCATCTACTGGACATGACCAACCTGCATACCAAGTATGAAGTTCCTACGCCCAAGCGTTCTTCAATTATTGAGCGGAAACTAGTGTAACAGACGGAAGGACGGAACGCAATAACAACATGTCACTCCCAGGTATGGGGGGGGGACATAATAATGAGTCATACTTCATTTAGAGTTTGAAAGTTTTACTGGTTGTTTTCCCTACAGCGTTATTTTCTATTCTATTGGTACACCAGGAGGCCGCCATTGTTGGCGTATGTCTGACCTTATAATGTAATGGTAGGGGTTACAATGGCTATGTGTCAACTTGATATGGATACTATCACTTTATTATTATCCATTCAGTCTGATGAAACTATAAGGCTCACTCCGGGCCCGAACCATTGTAGTCTTGATGACAGCTGGCCGCATTGCAAGCGGAGAACAGCTCTAAATACTGAGCTACCGTACACGTTAAAACACATCGTAAGGCGAGGAGAAATTGTTTATCATTACAAAAGAGCCATCTTGCGAGAAAACCAGCATAATGGACTTTGCGTAAAGTGTCAACCCTGATCCGCCTAAGCATACCGCGCAGTTAAACCCGGACAGACACGTTTCGCCTCCTGTGGATTTTCTGTTTCAGGAATCATTACTCTATACCCCTGAGACGGAATGTGTCGGTCCGGATCAGTCTGCGCAGTTTGATCTGGTCGATACATTACGCAGATGCCATTATGTTTTCTCACGGGACGGCTCAAATGTTCTTTTGTCACCATGTTTTCAAAAATCGTCTCCAACTGGGCAAGAGTTATCCTGCCGTATATGTTAGTCAAAAAACAAAATTAATATAAAAAGTTGCAATGTGATTGTGTAGAGTTTGTGTACGACCATTAGAACACATTCAGACATCATGTTGTATTGATCGCAGTTGTGGACAATAGTTCAGGCATATCACAGGACATGTTTTTATTATCCCTTGGGCACAGTTAAGTTTAAGGGCATTCCAACATACCACGGCTAGCAAGAATCCAACTGTGGGCGCGCGGCACTACATCTCCACCTCTAACAACCCGACCACGGCAGTTCTCTCAGATTCCATAGCATCGTAACCAAAAGTCAGACGTTAAGGGATCCAAGCTAGGTCATACTCGGATATATTAACTCAACTCTTTCCCACATACGACAGCGTAGAAAGAACGTGGACAATCTTCTATTATTGAAGAGTTGAGAACTTTGTTTATTTGTTTTGGATTTTACGCCGCCTTCAACAGTTTAGGTCATATCGCGGCTAACAGAAAGTAGGATATTGGTCCAACACCTTATATTTACATAGAGATAAAAAATATATGCCATGAAACATTACCTCCCCACCTGCTGAAGTTCAAGTGTTGCATTGACTCCAACCGTTCAGACCCATTAAGCCGCATGTTACGGTATAAACAATGGCCAGACTGTGGCTGTCATTCTTATTTATTGTCACCTAGCCACAGAGTTGAAAAAACAGTGTGGAAAAAATGCTCATTATGAGAAAAAATTCCTCTTGCCACACTGTTGTCAAAAGTCGTCTACTGCAGAAGCGTCAGACATCATCTGCATGAAAGTATTAATTGTTTCGGGTTTTATGCAGCTTTCAGCAATCTTTCAGTTATATCTGAGCGTTTTCTGGGTAAGTTACAAGTACTTCTGGTCCATTTATCCTGACACCAGCCAGTTATGCTTATCCCGCAACCCTGAGGAGGGCAGCAATTACTACCTGTTTTATAGTATTTGGTATAACCCGACCGGGGATCGAACCTGCGACCTCCCGCACCGAGGTGGACGATCTTCCACAACAACACCGAGGGTCTGTATGTGAAAATGGTACAACAAATCACTGATAAATGTAATTATTGAAAATGTAACAAAGTTATCAGTTTTGAATATCATTTAATATAATTTTTTTATAAATAACAGAATTAAAACGCATTTGAAAATCTCAATGCAATTACAATAATCAACACTAACATTGATTTAAAATAAAAATTAATTTAAATGCAAAGTTATGTTCTGTTTAAATATACATGATAGATACAACTTTCATTTCATTTAAATTCAATGCAGAACTTTTAAAATGGATTTAGCAACTTTTACACATCAAAGTGTACATAGCGCAGTTTGTGAATATCACAATAAAAAAATTAAGTTAAGCAGCCCACAGATTGAGCCTGGTCAGACCGGGCTGGCCTGTTTCTCTTATACAGTACATGTACTGGTGACTGGCTTCACAAAAACTGTTCAAGCATTCAAAGGGTTAAACTAGTGGATAATTACTATAAAAAAAGAGATCACAGGAAATCAGAGCCTATTATATTTAGCTTTAAGAACTTATTTCAGTCTAAGGCTAAAGAACCATGTGTATGGCAGAATAATGTTTGAGCCTAGTCTGGCGAACTAGAGTATGATTGACTCCCTGTTATGGGATCACAAAAAGTAACATTGAGGTAACATCTATGGGAATACTCATTGTTAGAAGTGACATCTGGGTATATACATGCACTACATAAAGACTGGACGGAGTCCGTAACATAGTGGTTTGACCGTCTGCCTCGAGAGCAGGAGACCAGGGGTTTTATCCCCGTTAACAAGAGCTGTCCACAAGACAGCACACTCAACCTTTTTAGAGCTTGCTTATAAAACAAAACTGTTTGCAATAAAAGGCAAACAAAAATCTCTGTATTTCTAAAAAGTGTAAACAAGGGCCTTAAAACAGCAAAAGATTAAAAGTCAAGACTAACAAAACTAGAACTATCACTGAAGATGATAAAAATACACCCAAAACAGCATATTGACCAACACTATAACTTAACAAGGTAGTCCTTTTAAACAGTACATGTACTTATTTTAACCTTTGACATGACCTTGACCTTTGAGGTACAAGCAGGCCTTGGTACAAGCCACCCTCATCATGGTGAACGTTTGTGCCAAGTTTCTTTGAAATCCTATGATGCATGGTTGAAATGTGGGCCGGACATGGTATTCTACAAATAGTACTCATTTTGACCTTTGACCTCTAAGTGTGACCTTGACCTTTGAGGTACAGGCCTTGGTCTTGTGCGTGATACACCAGCTCAGCATGGTGAACGTTTGTGCCAAGTTTCTTTGAAATCCTATGATGCATGCTTGAAATGCTGGCCGGACAAGGTACAGTTCTATCAAATAGTACTCATTTTGACATTTGACCTTAAGTGTGACCTTGACCTTTGAGGTACAGGCCTGGGTCATGTGTGCGACACACCTCCTCATCATGATGAACGTTTGTGCCAAGTTCATTTCATATTCTAAGATGCAGGCCGGCAAGGTTAGGTGGGACTGACAGACAGACGGAAAAGACCAAACCTATAGTCGATCCCCAAACCGGTCCTGGTCGAAGGGACTAAAAAGTTTATACTAAAGTAAATAAGAATTGATGCATGCATGTACAACTTATATGTATCAAGTGTGTTGTTGTATCTTATTTACATGGGTTGAACTTTTGCTGGATCTGTTGATTTTAGAATCTAATTTAGATAAGTGTAAATTTGTATTTAGGAAAGCACTAGTTTTATATATAAAAAGAAAACATTGTTGAAAACAAAGAAATTTAGCAATTTTGTTCTTATTTTGAGTTTTTCAAAAGATGAGTAAAAATACAATTCTTTCATGGGAAAGGATTATTTAACCAGGAATTTTCACAATTGATGCAAAAGTTTCATTAGCCCATCCACAGAAGAAGAATGACACTTGAGCCAGTAGCCAGAATTACTTGTGTCAATGTATGAATGGCAGGGTTGCATTCTAACTCACAATCCTCGTTCCAACACACAACCCTCATTCCAACACTTAACCCTCGATCAAACTCACAACCCTTGTTTCAACTCACAACCCTCATTCCAACTCTTAACCCTCATTCCAACTCAAACCCCTCGTTCCGACTCTTGACCCTCGTTCCAACTCACAACCCTCGTTGTTACTGACTGTGAGCCATCACAGCTTGCATATTTGCATTTTCATTATTCTTTTACCCTTCCCACATACAACAGATCTGAAGCAGACAATTTAAATGAAAGTATAATCATTTTGAGTCGGAAACATTCTGGCAAAAGGAGGAATTGCACAGAATGACTGAGCAATTTCTCCTTTTGCCACAGTGTTTTCCAAAGTTATCCGCCACAGAGTCATCTGAAACCGGCTGTATGTATAAGAAGGGGTAATTTAATTTCTAAAAACAATAAACAGGATAACTACCTTCAGTTTTTTAAGTACATTGATTCCCTTGAGTTTCTCAATAAAGTTGTAAGAGATCCAAAGTTCTTCTAGGGTGTCCCCCACAGATTCCTGTAATTGATGGTTCATTGATTAGTATTTTACCTTTCTCCACTCACAACAAGTCTTGTCCTACCTGTACACTATGTACACAATTAACCCTTTTTCTCATATAACAATCTGTAGCAGACGATTTTGATAATATCCAGGCAAAAATATGGACAATCTCTATATATATGAAATTATAATGATAATTATTATTATTATTAATAATACTAATAATATACTATATATAATAACAACTCTTTATTTAACGAATTTTCGACCACTTGGTCTTATCAAGATTAAAATAATTCAACGGATATTTAAGTGCAGTCCATCTTTGTTTCGAAGAGATTAAAAACGTCTATAAATGAAAAGGGGGGCTGTATGTGATCAAAATACCATATTAATGCAATGAAATTCGGTTGATCTGTATTGTAGTATTTATATTGCAATTTATATGTATGTTTAAACACATTGTCCAAGAAACAAACACAAAAAGTGACGAAAAAGTAAATAAAACTTGAAAACAAAAACAAGATAAAAACCACGTGATTGTGACTGGCGTCGCATGTCTACCTCTACTGGAAACCACGTGATTGTGGCTGGCGTCGTATGTCTACCTCTACTGGAAACCACGTGATTGTGGCTGGCGTCGCATGTCTACCTCTACTGGACCTATCTCATTTGAATCAGTCTAGTACGTATAATGGTTCGGACGAAACCTGATATCAGGTCGTTTAAAATTAACCGGTAAATGTGCAAGGTACGGTATAACCAATTCTATTCAATCTGAAAATTCGACAAAAATCGACAACCACCGCTTCTCTATATCGTTTGTTTATAAAATGTTATATTACATGTTTTATACCGAACGATTTAGTAAGTGTCAACTTGATTGGCTAACACAAAGGTCACTCTGAGCCGACCTTTATGTGACAGTCATCAGTTATATATCCCCATGTTGATCTCATTAGAATCAGAATAGTACGTATATTGGTTCTGACGAAACCTGACATCAGGTCGTCTCAAATTAACCGGTAAATGTGCGAGGTACGGTATAACCAATTCTATACAATCGGAAAAATCGACAAAATCGACAATCACCGTTTCAAATTAACCCCGGTAAATGTGCAAGGTGCGGTATAACTAATTCTATACAATCGATAAATTCGACACAAATCGACAATCACCGCTTCTCTATATCGTTTGTTTATGAAATGTTATATTACATGTTTTATACCGAACGATTTAGAAAGTGTCAACTTGATTGGCTAACACAAAGGTCAATCTGAGCCGACCTGTATGGGACAGTCATCAATTATATAAACGAGCGCCCGAAGTAAAGGTCTGATTTTGATGAGATTCCTAATTGGACTGACAATCTATATAGGAAGGTAGGCAGGTTTCCTGGGAAGAATGTTGTGCGGAGTACTGATGCGAGAGAGCCGGGAAACATATTAGATCCGTCCCGCCAGAACAAAAACAGTATGGCATATGCGTAATGTATCGACATAGATCAGCCTGTGCAGTCCGCGCAGACTGATCCGGGCCGACACATTTCGTCTCAGGGAGAAAGAGGTATAGGGTAATGATTCCTGAAGCAGAAAATCCTCATGAGGCGAACATTGTGTCTGTTCGGGTTAGTATACGCAGCATGCTTAGGCTGATCCAGGTGGATACTTTAGGCAGAGTCTTATCGCGAGACGGCTCATTTATATAAATGAAATACTGGTGAAGGGGTAGTTTAACTCCAATCAATTAATCAATCAGTCGCCGTTATTTCGCACGGCGCCAATCAAATGGGGTTTTAGGATAAACTGCGTGATTTCTTAATTAATGAACCCATGGAAAGATAATATACTACATCTCTCTTATCTATCTGTGTGTTTAATAACCCTGGTCCAATTGCAGACGAAGCTTGACTCGCGTGCATATAGCAGACGACCGTTTAAGACATTATGGCACAACAAGGAATTGCTTATAACGAGCGTATTGTCCTTGTGCCAAAATGTGTTCAACTCTATTTAATAGTTATACTTCTTTTATCTAGATTGATTTTCTAAATTTTTAAATTCGCATTACAAAATCGTCTGTTTCAGAGTGTGTTGTATTGGAAAGGGTTAAATGAAAATGATGTGTACTGAATTATTTATAAATACGCACATGCAATATATACAGCAGACGACTATTGGAAACGTTCACACTGACTTGTCCCACAGTGTTTTCAACTCTTATTTAATAATTGGGCTTATCTATATAGTTTGCATATTTTTTATCTACATTTTCAAAGTTGTCTGATCCAGAGGTAAATAAGTTTTGTGAATAAGTGTGTACTTTTTTAAAATTTCTGTTTTGTCTTTCTTCCGACTTAATAACGATAAATAACAGTTGGACTTTTAAACAATTGAATTAACAATTAGTAAAATAATGAGATCAAAAGTCGACTGTCGCTAAAAAAAAAAAACCAGTGCTATAACTACGAAAAACAAAACAGAGTTACTCTTCCCAGTCAGTGTAATCTCATAACAACAAATAAGTTTAGTCAAATGTCGATTAAGAGTATCACAAGTTCTTTCCTTTTTTATATGTGTGTGTTAATTTGTAATTTGTGTACATATTCTGTTATAATATGTGTGATAATTGTAATTTGTTTATATATTGTCAAAATGACAAGAAACTGTACACTTTACGTCAAATAAAATAATTGTCTATTGCCTATTGTTATACCTCTCTAGAGCAACATATAACATAGTCAAACAGTTGCAGCAGTCTCTAAGGGGTGTCGCTCTTTAGAGGTTAATGTGCTCTTTTGTAGAAACACATTTTGACGCGTTAAGGAGAACCCTGTGAAAAACGGTGTTTGTAACTTCTCACAACTCTCTAGTGCAGCTATTCTAGAGAGGTAGTGCTCTATATAACGGTTAACAGTTTTCGTTTGGAGAAAATCCGATTTGGAATTTGTATAGGAAATGAAAAAATTGCTCATAACTCTAGAACAGCTCGTGTAGACTAGAGTGTTGCCATTCTATAAGGGTTAATCTGTTCCCTAATTGAAGCACATTTTGACGCATCTGATGGAATACAAAAGGAATTCGTTTTAGAAAAGTCATGAAGAGCAAGTCTTCTCTTATTCACAATGTGTTCCAGCCTCTTCCGTTAAATAGATCACATTGTACCGATAAACTGGGTGATTTCAATATGCCCAGGGTTATATAAAATATACCGATATTTCACTCCCGAATTTCGCAAAGTCGACTCTCCCATGTTGAAAATTCACCACTCCATTTTTCGTCCAGAGAAAGTTTGTTAAAACGTAATATCTAAGTGGCAAACAATTCAGATTTCAGAAGAGACAGTTCGTTACGAGATGTCTCACCTGAATCTGCATTGTTTGCAAAGTCCTTAAATTGTCTTTAGCAGCGATAGAGTTATATTTGGTATTTGGCGTTTTTATGGAAACTTGAAAATAATTGATCTCCGTAGACCTTATAACGGTGAAATATTTGTTAGAGTGGTCAAAGTGGATTAAAACGAGTTTTGCCTTTTCTATGTGGTATGCCTCACAATGCAATCGCTCCGTCTCGATTCAATATTAACAAACACAAATTGAAATAACAAGTTAATGATTTCTATGGCGAAACAATCCATCAAACATGAAGATCAGTTTTTTCGTACTATCAATGATTGGCCGTATTAATTTAAAGCAATATTTCATTCAAATTTTCAAAAATCGAATACACTATATTTTTGCTATGAGAAGGCGAGATCTTGCGATTTTAACAAAATGCATATCTGCATATGAACCTAGCGGAAAATAGTTCACACTTTTTATTCTCGATTGAACGCCACAAGCATTACGTCAACGTACCGAATATTGATTGGAATTAAACTCTGTTTTCAACGGTTGCTCAGTTATACTACGGCAACCGAATCAACCCACGTGTGTTCCATAGCTTTATCACACCTGTAATCCATATAACACTTTTACTATATAATTATATATATTGTAATAGTTCAAGATAGGCAAACAGTGCATTCAACCCTTGGTCGTATCTGTCTTATGTCCTATACGTAGTCTTTTTTAGATGGTGAATACATATTGATATTTACACATTTTTAGCTCTACTGGTCAACGGCCATAAGAGCTTATGCGATGGCGTTGTGTCCGTCGTCCGCGCGTGTATGCGTGTGTGCGTCCGTCCGTCCGTATGTCTGTACGTCCGTAAACAATTGCGTGTGAACGCGATAAAGTATTCAGTTTTGATTGTATCTCAATCAAACTTATACAGTAGTAAGATATCCATTTGAGCTCGGTTCCTTTCGCAAACCAGCCAGATCCGCACATGCAAGACTTGATTATGGCCCTTGAAATTGTCACAATTGCTATAATTGATAGTTCACCATATAAACGGTTCAAGTCATATATACTAAACAATTTCGCAACTAACGTATTTATGAGTATGATCATTTCTTGATACAGCCGACGTTTCCAGCTATCACAGTTGGGCAATTCTGAATACTAAGTGACGAAGTCAACAGATGTTCGTTTTTACTTCATAGACAGAATATTACATGAAAGCATTGACCTGATACTGACCTATTTGTAAATGATATGAATGCATTTTCTTTCTATTTGAAAGAGTAGACTACAGTTAAAATATAACAACGTGACAATAACTCGATTATTAAACATGTACTTGTACAAAGGTCAAAGTCAGGTCAATATTATAGTTATACAATCTCATCTGACACTGATTCTCGTTTCATCCGGATGCGTTTATTTAACTGTACTGGCATTACTGCACGTACACGATTTAATCCAAACTTGATTCTTTACTCCATGAACACATTGGGTTATATCATATCTCACATAAACATAGAGTACTTGGTAAGCTAGTTGACCAATCGCTGTCCGTCTAACATTTAAGCATCTCTGCTAAGACTTGCGGTCCATTTAATGTTCTGTTCGTGATATTAAATGAAAATTATTCAAGCCATTTTGAATGGTCTCATGGGGACAGGGCTAGTTCCCTTATATGCCTTTGATTTCTTATTTACGTCTTAGCTAACAGACATGTTCCGTAAGTGTCACCATATAAGGGTTTCCAGCTTATGTTTGAGCGAACATGACATGGCATACCCAGATTTCATAGCAAAGTACTGGTTTATCACCAATACATCATACATAACTTGGTGTGTTGCCGTGATATATCTGAAACAATTGAAATTGTATTGAATGACAATAGATACAGATGTCACGAGCTATAAACAAGGTCTCAAATCCAATACGTCTATCGCTCGACCAAGATAGTTTCTTAGAGACTGGTTCACAATTTGAGCCGTCCCGCGAGAAAACCAACACCGCGCAGACTGATCCGGATCGACACATTCCATCTCAATGAAGTGGGGGAAAGAGGTATAGAGAAACGATTCCTGGAGCAGAAAATTCACAGGAGGCGAAATGTGTCTCCCCGGGTTAGCCTGTGAGGCTTGCTCGGGTTGAACCGGGTCGATACTTTACGCATAGTACACAATATTGATTGTTATCGCGGGGTGGTTTTTCACAATAAATCCTGATAACACGCCTTCACATTGAGTGGTTACGTTAGCGGGCATCATGAAGGAAATGCCCTGGACACGGCGGTGTGTCTAACATTTTCCTGGTAAGTAAACACTGGCTCGTAGAAAGTATTCTCTATCCGCGATATAACCTAAATAGTGTTGACACGATGTAAACCACCTTACAGCATGACTGCTACGAGCTGGACTAGCATTATATATGATATATTAATATTGAAGAATTTTCCACAGCTATGTCAATATGATAAGTATTTTAAAACTCTGTCAACGCCAATAGCAACATTGAAAATAATTCGGGTGAGTCAGTTTGTTACGATTGATTGATTGGGGTTTAACGCCGTTTTTAACAATTTCTCAGTCATATCACAGCGGCCAGTTCACCTACTCATAT
>JAUELF010059001.1:0-16623 GCA_031471495.1 Clinocardium nuttallii
TATTTACATAATACGAAGCCAGTACGGAGAATGACAATGTCTCCTTTTATCCTATTTACATAATACGAAGCCAGTACGGAGAATGACAATGTCTCCTTTTATCCTATTTACATAATACGAAGCCAGTACTGAGATTGACAATGTCTCCTTTTATCCTATTTACATAATACGAAGCCAGTACGGAGAATGACAATGGCCCATGTTCTCATATAGGGACAATTATCGATATTCATATTATCTATATAGGCAAAAAGGGGTAAGTGTAGATCTCCTAACTGGATTTGTAATATGTATATACGGGGAAGGGGCCTATATTCTGGAAAGGGGTAAATAATGACGATGGATTGCATGACGTTCGGGTTCCACTTTTATTATTGAGATGTATGTTTGGTTAGAAGGGGAGTTGTATCAGGTCAATTTGTTATAATATATTGCTACGAGGTAAACCACCAACGCTTTATTGAGGATATATGATAATACATTACATACGTCATTATACGGCTCGTTAAGGGAACATGACAGAGCCAATAATAATATTGGGGAGTAAAGTGGCCAATATTTAAATTCCTGACCGATTCCAGTTATTAAGTAGAAATGTTCCATCAGAGATTCTCTACGTAAATTATTCAAGCCATCTCAGTTGTTTGAAAAATGAGGAGCGAGGAAGCATCAGAAAAAGGGCAATATAAAAACAATTTAAATATCTATTCGTATGAAATTGCTTGCATAATTTGTTCCCTCAGTTATTCCCTTCATTATTCTTTAAGCCATATTGATTGGTTGAAAAACATAGTTACCAGGCGATTTCAGAAAAGGGGTAAATTTAACTTTAATCTTCAAATGATATGTCATCCTAATCCACTGGGAAATTTCAACAAAAAACAAAATTTCACAGGAACGGTTCCTTTGGTGGTACTTTTTCAAGTTTGATCAAAGAAATAAATCTTAAACACAACTTGTGTATCTAAGGCAGCAGGAAGGAAGTAAAATGCATGAACTGTAAACATTCTTCTTCTCTGAATCCGCTTGTCAGATTCCAAGACAATTTAGTACAATTTTCCTTGAATGATCATCTACAACAATTGCTTATGCCGTATTGATTGGCTAAAACATGGCAGCCAGACAGCATCAGAAAAGGGGCAAAATAACAAAACTTAACAGTTTCATTTCTATTCAAGTTTTTGGTTGATTTCAGGACTACATTTGTAGTTTGTTCAAGCTATATTGATTCGTTTGAAAAGAAAGCTTCCATGATGCATCAGAAAATACAACTTATATCTTTAAACAAAATCTCCTCCCATACCATTGGACTTGTATCAACCAAACTTCACATATTGAATATCATAACGAATTTCCTTTTTTGTTCTATGCATATGTTATGTTTGTAAACAATCTTTGTATATATGCTATATGTTTTTCTATGTATATATGTTTTTCTATGTATATGTGTTATATATGTTTTTATATGTTTTTCTATGTATATATATATATATGTTTGCCATATCTATATAATTTTGTAAATGGCCAAAGGCAAAGTGCTTTGCCGAAAATAAGTCAATTAAGTATTAAATTGAATTAAAAGTTTTCAAAGCAATTTCATTCAAGCACTTGATTAAATTTAGTCGATATTAGAAGTGACACATATACTACATATCTATCACTCATGTGATCGATTCAGAGCGACGCTAGCCCTCTGTTTTAGATATACAAACATTAATAGATTGTATTAATAGAGTGAATAATCTGATTGCATCACTTGGTTCAGTACAGTCAATAACTAGGAATACACTGTACTGTCATGAATGTTTCTGGGATTTCCGTAGAGCTATTGGGTAAGATGATAATTAAAAAGTTTTATGTGGACCGAATGATATGTACGAAGTTGTGGTCAATTCATTTTCACAAGACCAACAAGAATTTATGATCTTAGAAATATCTTTAATTCATGCCTTATGAATCATTACTTGTCTGTCATGGTATGGGTTTTTAGATCAATATTTATGTATGCACTTCTGCAATTCCTCTTAACCGATCATAATTCTGTACTTTCAGTACTTTGATTTATGAAGCTGGAGGGATTAATAAATTACTTCGAGATATCGACGTGTTCGAAGCATCAATCCATTACGCCCATCCATTTTCCTGCTCGGATATATTCTGTGAGGGAGAGTTATCTTCGTTCACGATCTAGTCAAACTTGCCTTTAAGAAACATTTGAAGACTGGTGATGTTGACAAGGTTAAATTAACAAATTATGCAATTTGATCCCCGATTGTCATGTATTTTGTCAAATCTATTCGTTCTTGTTCGTGCGAATGTGGTCAATGGCCATTTTGAATTTCCAAATATTGTTTTCTTCACGGATACATGTACGTGCATACTTTATTCGGAGCACTGCAGTGGAAAATGGGCAAATGATAAGGTACATTCATGAATTTAATGGGGTACTACGCGGATTATCAGGTTATAACACTCGACTTTTGTGACTTTTGTTCGGCCCTATAGATACGGGTAGTTACAAAGCAGTATTGGATTAACCATCTGAATTGCACGTTCTTGCAATAGCAGATGCAAGGACAAGGAAAATATAAGGACACAAGCAAAGCAGTAACATACAGAATGATTATTTAATATGAGCTCATATTTATAAATATTATATATACAACATGAAACAATGGCACCGTGGCAGGATCGACGTCTGTGTTCCAAACTGAATGTTAGTGTGACAGCTTAATACTTCTTGTCTGTAAAGGGAAAAAAAGATACTTAAGAATATTTAAAAATGTAATTTTTTATTGGTTATAGGAATATTTTAGATGTTGCTTCTGATGATGATGCCAGTATGCTTTATGCTTATCATTATTATAATTATTTATTTATTTTATTTATTATACCACATTTATATAGCACTTTTAACATAAAATACATACGTCCAAAAGTGCTTAACAGACAAATACAAACAATTTATAAAAAAATCATTATAGGTATTAAAAGATTACAAATTACAAAAAGAAAGAACACTAAAGCTGTACGGACTTTCTAAGATGAAAAGGCGTACACCTTTTTGTTTTCATGTTGCAGTTATACTAAGTGTGTCCCTTGCCTAAAATGACATCACCGTACAATAACGTTTCAAATGGTTTCTTTTCCATATTTGTTAAATGCTTTGACATTCGTACACAACCGTTGTTCATCGTTTGGGATTATATTGTTGGTCAACACAAAGGATTTCACTCTATATCCAAAACTACTGAAACTTACTGTAGTAATGAGGTCTGTATCGTCTGTAATATCCGCCGTTGTACCCACCGGGGTATCTTCGCATGTATCCGAAGCCTCCGTAACCTCCCATACCGTAACCACCATAGCCTCCGTAACCACCATAGCCTCCATAACCACCCATACCATAGCCTCCGTAACCGCCATAGCCACCCATACCATAGCCTCCATAACCACCATAGGCACCCATACCATAGCCTCCGTAACCACCGTGCCTTCCATAATACGGTGTTGCTATGGCAACTGCGATCAGAGCAGCGAAGATAATTGCGACCTTCATCTGAAATCCCCAAAATAAGACAATGACATTTAGAGCTCATGTTAACTTCTGCGTTTAATTCTTTTTTTATTTGAAGTGGCATTTACTTTTGATTAATTCAAGTTGAAGCAAATGGTAGCTGAGGTATTGATTTAATGATCTGATAATTTTAACTGTATTGACAACATCCTTTAAAATTTGTGGTTCAATCTATAAACATTAAAATTAAAAACAACAATGTAGCTTAAAAGTATATGAAGTCCCGTCAAATGAAAGAAAATATAATTTCGTATCATGTAAAATGTTACTTCATTTTGGAAACCATAATAATAAGTTTGTTTAGCACATGCTTAAATAATGCAATATAACAACTGAACGGTTAGGTAAAGGTGGCTCTTTTCATTGTACCGCGGAGATATAATACGTTAGGTGCAGACAGAGGTAACGACACCCTGTTACAACATGCATTTACAGGAGAGAGAGCGGCTATGACTGTGAAAATGTAGATTTCAGTAACACAGTGTTGATCTTGTTTTTCACCATCAGATAAGTTTCTCTCTTTCCGGTCCAAATCCGAAATAATCCTTACCTCATCACTATATTGAGATATAAAAGAACTAAAGAAAGTTGGCGTTGTTTATATTTCTTATTTATGATGGTCCTTACGCTTTTTACTCCGTATCAATTATGCTTTTACATTTCCAGATGACGTCGGTTGGAGATTAATATCGTTTTCATTGGTATTTCAGATAGATAACGACGTGCAGTTTACGTCACCGTGTGTTTCCTGGCTTTAACACACATGTATACCACACATAATTATTGCAATGCGACTTGTTAACTTCCCACAGTGGATGGAGACCATTTACGCAAGTCACAATATGTATTGGTATTCATTTTAAATAGTTAATGGCCGAGTCAGTGTTTAACTGTTTGACGCCCGGATTGATATCCATCGAAATAACAGACTTTAACAGAGTTATCGAGGCTCGACTTCATTTCTAGAATGACACCCTTTTAGTCAAATATTCTCAAAGCAGTAGACTCTGATATCAGTTATCATTTCATTTTAGATAATTGGAATGAATGTATATTGTTTTATGGCGCATCGACAGCTAAGGTAATTTAGCGCGCGTTTAAATTTAATTATTCGTGATCCCTGGGTAAACCAGTACTAGGCTAGAAAATGTGCCTTGCCCAAGGGAACTCCACTATGACCGAATTGCCGCGACTGAGGATCGAACCAGGGACAACCTGTTTCGAAATCCCCGACGCTAAACACTCGACCACAGCGGATTTCTTTAGATAATTGGAGAACTAAACATATCTGAAACGCGGCTTTTCGAGTCTTAGTTTCGATAACAAACGATATATAAAACTATCTTAAACGACTTACCTTTATAGTATTTGTGTTTGAGTGGTGAAAGTAAACTGGTCAACTTCACCGAACGAGTCGCTTTATATAGCGATTTCTTACTCACCACAGCTAATAAATGTCAGTCAACGTAAACGTAAATATCAATGAGGTGAGACCGCATGATTGAAATGTTAATGAAAATAACGAAAGCAGAACCAAATTGCATGGTCCCTTTGTTCTACTATTGATTTCGGATTACCTTGTCGATCTACACGACTTCTGAAACCCCTGCTCGTGACGACAATTGTTACAATTCTGATAAAAGGAGAAACTGTCCTACCGAACACTTCCACCTTTTTCAAGCATGTTTAACTTTCTGTATCGAAATTACATTTCTATATTTAAGAAGGTACACAAACGATCTCAAAACAGACGACTTTTAAAACCATAATTGTTAACCTCATTTTCCCGCGTTCGCCGCATACAATGTCAAAACACCCCTTTTCGCCAAAACACATACATGTGATATCAGTACGGATATTTGCCATCACCCCTTTTCGCTCTAACACATGCATGTGATATCAGTACGGATATTTTCCATGACCCATTTTCGCTAAAACAAATAAATATGATACCAGTAATGATATTTGCCATTACCCATTTTCGCTCATATATAAATGTGATATCAGTAAGGATATTAACCATGATCCCTTTTCGCTAAAACACAGGTATACCTGCGATATCAGTTATGATATTTGCCATGATGACCCTTTTCACCTTACGAATGGATAGTGTTGTTGATGTTGTTTTATAGGCTAAATTGGAATCAGTCCAAACAAAAACCCATCTTCTGAGGTTTACCAATGAATGGTAATAATGTTCAATGGGCGTTGTCCAGATACATCTTGTAATGACAGATAAGCTAATAAGGAGATTCTGACCAGACTTAGCGGATGCGTTAGTTGATCTGGTTCGTATATGACCGACAAAAACGCTCGTCTTGGCTTTCGTTTGACTCATAAAAAGCATGAGATATACTTTTTCTCTTGTTGTTTTGTCTGTATATATTATTTCCTGGTTCTGTTACTTTTCCATTAATATTTAGCCAGGACACTTGACATCGCTCGTCAAAACAACTTCGAATCGTCGTGATCTATGTCCCTTTTCTCCACAATATTAGCAACAGTCGTCTCCTATAAAGTTATTCTAAAGCCTTATGTAACAAGTAAACGCTTGAGGAGCGGGTTGTTGGCTGTGCCGTGTCCCGATCAGGAGCCGTATAATGACGTATGTAATATATTATCATTTATCCTCAATACAGCGTCGGTGGTTTACCTCATAGTCAAAGGTAATATCATATTGTCATCTTATTAATCAGACGGGAAAACCCATCGTAATGAAATCGTCACTATGGCTGTATTTATGTATGTCAATCAAAGCACTCATACATAGTATAGGTCCTGTGAACGCCTCTGCAGCAATCGTCTTTAGATAAACGAGTGATTCTTTCAGTAGTAGCTTAGTATACCTATTATTAGTAGTATTATTATTAATATCTTTCCCCCAAATAAAGAAGATCACATTTATGATGCAACAATTAAAACACACAGTTTGCTACAACTACATGACAAAATAAGAAAACAGTAACAGAAGGAAATAGAAAGTAACAGTCGGTGGGTATATCAGTCATATGTCGGTGACAGCCAATAGAAGTATGCAAAAAAAGGTACATGAAGTCCCCATAATAGAGCACTTAAACGAAACGAAATAAAAAGCGATCAATGAGGAAAAGGATGAATAATGCACAATAGAGACATGTACGCATGCAATAATCTGAACATGATTAGCATGATACATGTGTACATATACAAACCTACGCGTACGACAAATGTACATGTAAGTGCTCTTGCAAAAGCATACACACATAACTATGATATTACTTATACTATAGTTTATACGAATATACTTCCCATTTCATTGACATATATATCTACATCTTATTTATAATTTACAAAATACGTATACACTTCATAATGGAATGGAATAGACATATTGTTGTAAAAGGAATCATATGTGCATTGCAATGCATAATCTAAGATTGGGTCCAAACCAAATAGAGCAAGAAGAGTATTCATTTTCATTTACTTTAAACGATACTAATTAAATTAGTATAAGCTGTATGTGCAATTGGTTGAGCGATAGCAAGACAAGCACTGAACATATACGGATTACGTTTAGCGTACTTGCATACTGGACACAATGTGAACCTTTGTGTAATTGTCTATGTAAGACAAATTGCGATGAAGATGTTGTTATATTCCATTCTGCAACAAAATGATTTGAAACTTTCATATCAATACAATGCTTTAAAATATGTTTACTTGATACACCATTGCCTATGCCTTGTATTGCATTATACAAAATGATAGATTTTTCGCAGAACACATACACTATCTGAAACAAATTCAACATTGGGGTTACGATTAACAAAAGCCCATAGACGTAATAAGACTAAACTTTTGTTGCAAAGTCCTTCTCTAAACTACTATCTTTACCAAGAAAGGTGAGTTTTCTCTTTTCTAATTCAGCCATGATAGGGAGAGCACACATAACAAAAAGGACAATATCTATTCTTGATATAATCTCTTAACCATGGAGTTGCTTTAAACTGTGCGATCTCTCTATAGTCAAACTATTTCGATCAGAATTTTAGAGACTGTAACGATGGACATTCGAAACGAGCTCTTGGGATAATAATTGGTGTGTACTTATATGAGTAGTTAAGGGATTAAGGCCGTTTACATTTAACCACTCTTTCATGAATCCAAAGAAAGCACCGCTTATTGTGTTATCCTCTTGCTTAACCGTGAGAAAAGGGTCGTTTGTATAGTGCATATTATACTTAAATGGTTATATTCATAATCCTCGAAGATGGTATTGCTACCAACAACCCTTTTACCACGGCACATTGTCAGGTTTGCATTGACAACAATGAAGAAACATCTCATCCTTGTTCACAGACACTGGACAGATACGGGAAACGATACTTTTAGCGTTCTTTTTCCTAATTAGTTTAAATGTGTAGAACTCTTGTGTGTGTAGTATCTGAGAAAGGGAGTAAAATGCCCAATATTCAAGATTATTGTCCGATTCAGTTATTTAGTAGAAATGTTCCCTCAAACGATTCTCTACGAAAAATGTTCAGGCCATATCAGTTGGTGAAAAGAGAGGAGTGATGCTTTATCAGAAAATGGTAAAATGACAACATTTTAAAACTATATTCTTATGAAAGTGCTAACCTTATTTATTTTTTCGGCGAACCTTTTCATAATCATTTATGCTAGAGTGATTGGATGAAAGACGTTAGTTACCAAGCGGCATCAGAAAAAGTGTATATTGAACACTTAGCTTAAAATGATTTCTGATCCGAATTCACTGGGAAATTTCAACAAAACTTCCCAGAAATGTTCCTTTGGGGATCCTCTTTCAAATTTGTTTTTAAGTTATAAATTATCAATACAAATTTTGTTGCTGTAAAAACTGTAAAAAAAAATCTTCTCTGAAACTGCTCGTCAGATTCCAACACAATTTAGTACAAATGTTCCTTGAGTGACAAATAGATTGCATACTTTTAATGCATCA
Organism: Clinocardium nuttallii; assembly: GCA_031471495.1. Classification (NCBI taxonomy): domain Eukaryota; kingdom Metazoa; phylum Mollusca; class Bivalvia; order Cardiida; family Cardiidae; genus Clinocardium; species Clinocardium nuttallii. Next base: position 8,538 of record JAUELF010059001.1, read on the forward strand.
GTATTCAGTACAGTCAATACATAAGAAGACACTGTACTGTCACGAATGCTCCTGGTGGGAGTTCCGTAGAGTTATTACGTAATATGATAATTAAAAGATTATTATGTGGACCGAATGATATATTCAGAGTTTGGTTAATTAATTTTCACTGGCGTCATGCATCATTACTTGTTTGTCATGATGGGGATTTTTTTAAAATAGATATTTCTATATGCACTTTTGTATCTCCTCTTAACCAATCATCATTATACATTTAGTACTTTGATTTTAATTTCATTCTGAAAAATAACTAGCAGGATAGCTACTAACCTTTTTCTCGAGGAGTTTAATAAATTCACCTACGATAAAGTTCTACGACATGCAGAACGTTTATTGGCTCAAATATATACACATATATACATGTAGCTACTACATTATACATACAAATGAACGTTTAAATATCAATTATAAATGAAGATTACGCGTAGAAGATCAATATCAATAATATTTCTAACATATACACATGTACATACTAATGGTTGTTTCTAATTTACTGTTAATTAGAGACCGGATGCTGAACGTTGGAATGGATGTAAGGACGGACCAAGACAGTATCTAGAGGTCACATTGCAAGTTACAAACTTGAAAACGAAAATCAAATCCTAGCAATTAGTTACAGACACCAGGTCCGCTTGGAAGAAGGCTATCGGTTCATAAATTTCTATAGATAAATAGAGGATTGTAAATGTTTGGATCATTTGTGAAGATGTTCACTCAAAGTTAAGAGACAAAATGTCGACATCTCACAAAACTGACATTCAATACCTAGCAACCAGTTGCATGTAATAAACAGAACAGTCTGCAAGCCTGTGTAGGCTCGTTGGATCCTTCATGTACGTAATCTAATCGACCAAGCAAACTTAAACAGCTTAAGAAATAAGATTTTACAAAAACTTGTATATGAATTTAAGACTAGTGGTAATTAAATGTGTCTACAATTATGATAAACTGAGCTGATATGACATGGAGATGTTATGCTAAATTGGAATGACCACCTTATTGTTTGACATTTGTCTTCAAATTGTGGTGAGCACTATAACTCGTTAAATATTCTGATTGTTAATTAAAAGGATATTCTGCATGTACTGCGTCAATTTGTAAGTTGTTTTTGTCATTACTGGCTAAACATATAAATGATGTTACAATGTGAAATAAGAATTAAGATGGTAGTTAGAATAATTGGTAAATATTGCGCATGTGTCTTTGTATTAGTTTAAAACAAATTGGCATGCACATGTTGGCACATGTTAAATGGGTAAACTATTGTCACGTCATATAATTATCGAAAACGTCATATTATGAAGATCGATATATTTACTATTACCACGTCATTTATCATTTGAAAACGAGTTTTCAGGGAAACATATTGTGACAGAAAGCAATGAAGTTAATGGTTTTGTGGACTGGCCTTCAATGTATACATGTATCTGCAACAGTGTTGAAAACGGCGTTAAACTCAAATCAATCAATCTATTATTTCTAAACAACTACAGCCAAACGAAGATAAAAGCCAATTTTAGATGTTGTAATATGTCAATACCTCGTTTTACATGTATCCTATGGGAAAGAGAGTATCATGTTTTTTTATGTTACATGTAATTGGTTACGAATATCAGTCTCTAATTTTGCAGATAATGTTTGGAAGTAAACGGGATAACTTTAATCCTTCCATTTACATCACGATCATTCTGTTTTGCCAAATATCATACAATGAATGAATGTATATTGTTTTATGGCGCATCGACAGCTAAGGTCATTTAACGCGCAATTAATCTTTGTTATTATTTATGATCCCTTGGTAAACAAACCAGTACTATGCTAGAAAATGTGCCTTGCCCAAGGGCACTCCACCATGAACGAATTGCCGCGATTGGGGATCGAATATCATACAAGGTTATGGGTTATGCGAAATGAAATAATCTACCGCGGAAATCCAACCATTTGATATTTACGATATGTCAAGATCAAGGCAACATACGTAATCCTATATGTTTTTCTCCAATACAAGGTTCACCTTGAAATGATGGTTTATATTTGTTTCGGTAAAGTCTTTGCTGTCTCCATTTATATTTATTTAAACTGCATATTTCCTGACTTGAATAGTCTGCATTTTGTCTTTTCGGTTTGTCCTTTGTTTTTATTTTTCATTTTACAACATATTCTTTTATATTGTCTTATCATTAAAAATTAATAAATGAGTTTCATTATAATGACTTTATCTAATCTTTATGAAATTTATATGACAAACAATTCCAGTTTAAAATATGTATATAAACTATACATGCAACATAAGTTGTATACATGTTAGTATTTCTAATAATAATATTGATTTAATGATGGCTTGTATATATACTTAGCAAGTTAGATTGGCACTCGATCGTTATTCCTCGAACTTTCGTCATATAAAAAGCTGTGTCAGTTTACTACTGCATAAGCAAGCAACCAGTAGGGCCTCATTTATATTATCGCAATAATAAACATTTACAGTTAAATAGCAGTTTTTTTAAAACAACGTTTGCACTTATCGGACTATAATGATATGCACAGAAAAACACCATCCTCCCGTACAATATATATTTACCATGGAATCATACTCGTTATGTTCGTAGTAACATGTAATGCTAAATAACTATTATAACTATATATATGATAAGCAATTAATGATTTCTGCTCGATCTATTTGTCAATTAACCGCCCAATATTCATTTTATAGTTCTACTTGATGTTGGTAGGGTGGTATACCTTGTCTTAAAGTTAAGAAACGTTCGTCGCGGTTAGTGCACTGATGGGTGACCCGCGATGGCTTAACGGCGGCACACGTTACAATATCACAATATCGGAAAGTTGCGAGTTCGCTTTGAAATCGGGTCTTTACAAAGATTCTCATGTCCCGTTCTAACCGCCGAAATCGTCCGGTCAAATTCCGCGACCAAGCTCGAAAAGGTGTGTGTGTGGTATACACGATGGATGGAAAATGGACCTCTGTCAGACCTATAGTTGACCATACTAAAACAAATCAAGACCATTCCACAACAATTCGAAACCACTTGTCGACTTCTAACCGACCTTCCCGATCCCTTCCCAATGTATACTAGATCAAAAGGACGAGCAGGTCCCGACATATTCCCGACCATGAACTACCTGGCAGAATTGCAGCAAGATAGCAGTAGACTAGATTTACAAATGTAGTATTGTCTCCGGTATTCAGTTGACCAAAGACTATCGAAGAAGCAACATCATGGAGCTTGGGCAAAAGGCATTATATAAACGTTGGTTATAGGTTGACATACAGCTGGCAACTATTATATGGCCTTGAATAGAATATCAAGGCGGTCAAATATGATCGGATATGTTCGAGTAGATATCAAGGCTGCGGTGTGCAAATTATCGAGTTCATTGAGTAGATGCCTCTTATTGGGACGTGTGATCCCCGGTGATCTTGTCCACTAGTTTACCAGGAACACTACATGATGTATTTCAGACCGATTCCAGATTCCAGATTTTGGCTTCTCCAGCAATACACGGATTTTATTTTGGAATGACAATGACAGAGTGTTGAAACCCCGCCCGCTACCGACCAATATACACCGCAAAACGGGATCAGTTCACGACAGTATAATCGAGATTGATCGTGGTACTCAGATCGGCGGTGGTAAAGGGTCATGACATGTAAAAGGTGAATGTGGCGACCATCTACGATCTCGTACATCTGTATAAAAACTAATATGCAATTACCGCTAGTTTAAACAGCGATTCTGGAATCCTGTAATCGCAGTTTTACTCAGGGTCTCATAAGTAGTCGAATTAAATGAAGTCAATGCCTAGTATAAAGAAATATGCACTAGTAATTGCTGAGTGAAGTTATGTCATCAATGAGTAATGATTCTTCGATAATATATTTTATCGAACGTCGTATAATGGGACATTCATACACATGTATTAAAACGTGTTTCTTAAAAGGCGGACTCGTGTTAACTCGAAGATGGAGGGATAATTAAATAACTTTGACTATTCGAGGTATCCATTACGACCATCCATTTCCCTGCTCGAGATATCCCGCTGCATAGTTTGTTGGATGTTATCTCCTTTCATAATGAAGTCATACAACTTCAAGAAATAGCTGAAGACTGGTGGTGTCGACAAGGTAAGAATTACAAATAAGCAATTTTATCACGATTGGCATGTATTTCATATTACCTGTTTGTTCGTGTTAATTGACATTTGAATTACCAAATACGCTTTTGTTTATACACACATTCATACTTCATTTGGACCACCGCAGTGAAAATTGGTACGCCATAAGGTAACGTTGATCGTTCTAAGGTTGATGTTTTTAGCGATACCTGTTTATTTATGAAGATATCGTGTCTGCCTTGAAAAGAGTACGGTTTCGGTCGATAAGGTTGGTTTATTCACGTTTAAATAACTTGTTTTAATCTGGTCATTGAAATGTTTTATTCTAAAGACAAGATTATAGTTTCCAGAGTATAGATATTCATTTCTATTCATAGTGTGTATGTATATGTTTTCCAGCTAAACATTTACCATCACATGGTCTGTTTGTCCGTTTGTGCATGTGTCCGTAAAGATTTCCTCTCAGGGCTGTTCTTTACAACTGCTGGTTTGATTTGAATTACATTTGAGGAAGGCGTCTATGCCAATTATCATGTTTCAGAACATCGACTTCCTTGACATAGTTCAACATTTTGGATACTTTACAAATCAGTAGTGGAGCAACCAATCGAAGTGCACGTTCTTTCAGGTACGTATTAAGGGACAACAAAAATACAAATAAAACAAGCAAAGCAGTTACATACAAAATGACTGTTTTATATGAGCTCAATAATAAATAGTATTTATACAACACGAAACAATGACAGCGTAGCAGGATCGACGTCTTTGTTCTAAAAGTGGCGTTGATGAGACAGGTTAGTACTTCTTGTCTGGAAAAGAAAAAAAGAGATACATCATATAAATTCTAAAGAATCTGTCATTGTTTATTGATTTACATTTATATAATAAGATTGTGTTGCTGACGCTGATGATGCTAGTATGCTTTATAGTTCCAGTTAGTCTTTTATGATAAAAGCGTACAATACATGTTCACATTGTACCATTATTAGTCTTACTTTCATCTAAGGGCGGAACTGCATCAAAGAACAATAACTTTTCAAATGGCTTCTTTTCCACAGATATAAATGCGTTGACAATCTTAGAATATGGGGAAACTAAATCGTTGTTCGAGTTTAATAATGTTGGTCTAACGCGACAAAGGTTTACAATCAATTATTGATAAAACTGAAACTTACTGTAGTAATGACTGGGTCTATAGTGTCTGTAATATCCGCCATGGTAACCACCAGGGTATCTTCGCATGTATCCGAAGCCTCCGTAACCGCCCATACCGTAACCACCATATCCTCCATATCCACCCATACCATATCCTCCGTAACCACCCATACCTCCGTAACCGCCGTAGCCACCCATACCATAGCCTCCGTAACCGCCGTAGCCACCCCTTCCATAGCCTCCGTAGCCTCCGTAATACGGGGTTGCTATAGCAACTGCGAGAAGTGCAGCGAAGATAATTGCGACCTTCATCTATAATTCCAAAAGTAAGACAATGACATTTAGAATGTGAATATCTGCGTTAAATTCTTTTCGCAGGTTAAAATTAACTGGAATGAACGATTGATTATTGCAACTTGAAGATCATGATAGCTAGGCTGTTGATTTTATGGTGGATAATATTGTATTCTGTAATGCCTTTTTAATTTTATTGTTCGTTAAAGTGTTCGCCAAACACTTTATTCTGCTGGACGAATGTAAATTATTTCAAAAACTGACTAAACATGAATATAACTTAAATGTGTAGTTCGTAAAAGTGCTTGCCAAACACTTCATTCTGCACGACGAGTGTAAATAGTTTCAAAAACTGACTAAACATGAATATTAAACTTAACTGATCATGTAGCTCTCTTGTGTAAGATAACGAGGGGGATAGGCTAATAACTATGAATTAAACTATGACCTACAAAGCTAATGTCCGATATCCTATAAACCGAAGTCTTAAATTACAGTAACAAAGCAGTTAGTTTATCTTCATTCATGCGGTTTGATTTCTTTCTTTCTCTCTATTCGTTCAATAGCCGAAATACTCTGACATTGGTTATCATTTCATTTTAGATAATTGGAGAACTGGACATATCTAATATGCGGGTGTTCGAGTCTCAGTTTCGTCATTTAAAGTCAAAAATACAAACGATATTTAAAACTATCTACAACGACTTACCTTTGTAGTAGTTGTGTTGGCGTGGTGAAAGTACACTGGTCAACTTCATTGAACGAGTCTCTTTATATAGGGACGTCTTACTCACCACAACAATTAATGTCAGTCATCGTTAACGATGATATAAATGAGGTTGGACCGCATGATTGAAATATTACGGGAAAAGATGGAAAGCACAACCACATTTTATGGTCCCTTTATTCTGGTATTGATTCCTGATTTCCTTGTTAATCTAGATAACATTCGAAGTCCCCTTTGTAATTATTATGACAAAATGAGACACTTATCATACCGAACTCTTCTTCCTTCTCCGAGCATGTTTAACATTATATATTGGAATCAATGTTATAGACTCTATATGATAATTCCCTCAAAGGGGTATAAACAGAAACCTTTTAAATCAGAATTAAAAATCCCGTTTTCACGCAATTATATATATATATTTTTTCAAAATAAACCATCAAATTTGATTACAGCTACGGTTACTTATCTGGTCTGGTCAATATCTTCACTATTCTTATCAATTATCTGATTTAACATTTTGCCTAAATATGCAGATTTACCATAACCCCTTTTTACACCAATATCTTAAAATGCGAACTAAGTACGGCGATACCGATAATTTTGCCATGACACCTTTTCAGCTCAAACTTATTTGTGTTATATAAGTACGGATATCGATCAAGGTCCCTTTTCCCCTGAGACAGCTCGTGTATTTACTCGTTTATAGTTGTTGTTGTTCCATAAACCAAATTGGAATCAGACCATACGAACATCGACAATCTGGGGTTTTCCCATCAAGGTAATTATGATCAGGTCGCATTTGTGTTTAGTTTAAAGTATTCACTGTGCAGATGCATATTGTAATGACAGAACAGCGAGTAAAAAGATCCTGGCCAGACTTAGCAGATGCAGTTTAATCTGATTCGTATATGGCCGCAAAACACTTAAGCCTTGGCTTTGGTTTGATTCATTTTGTCACCATGATATATTCACGTATTTCTATTTCCTTATTAAATAATTGTGTCATTAGGTTCATATTGTGTCATACTTGCCAGACACGTTGCCGTTGACCTACTTATACCTTCACGCATATAAACATCTTAACTCAACGTGAGTTATTTCTCTTCATCCCACATTGATTTCAAATTGTGTATGTTATAAAGGTATTTAAATTCGACAGTATCTGGTTAACGGCTAATGTTGTTGTTTTGCCCCGTCAAATTTCGACCAAGAGACGTATAATGGCGTGATCGTGTTCATATATAGCCGACAAACACCAAACGCATTGGCTTTGGTTTGACTCATAATTTGCATGTGACATGCTATTTCGATGTGTTGTTTCTGTATAAATTATTTCCTGGTTATGTTACTATTCCATTTATATAAAGCCAGAACAATTTGACTGTTGCCCTACCGCTTTTTTCGTGCATCGTGAATTATGCATTTTGTCCCGACAATATTTTCAATAGTGGTTTGGTGTTAAAGTCTTTAAAGTCTTCGGTAACAGCTAAAAGGTTAACCCTTTCCCCCATACGACATTTCTGCAGCAGACAAAACATAGAAAATCTCTATTATTGAATGGATAACCTATGACTAAACGTGATTGATTGATTGATTGATTTGGGTTAACACCGTTTTGAACAATTTCTCAGTCATATCAAGGTGGCCAGTTCACCTTCTCATGTGTTTCCTGGTTTTCTCACACCAGTACTCCACACAACAATATTCCCAAGCAACTGGCTGCTTTTCCACATA
>JAUELF010059112.1:0-16621 GCA_031471495.1 Clinocardium nuttallii
CGCTTTACGAAGTTTCGCTAGCCAATTTGCCCAGGGTATCATATATGTTATGAATAGCCTGGGTACCGATGATGACTCAATCAAGAAATTAGATCTTTGCTTATGGTTATTTTGAATTAAGAGCGGGAATCGATAAATAATAGTCATTCCTAGTATAATTGAAGTATGCCTAATGCATCTTGAAAGTTGATCAGAATACTTGAACAATGAAAATCAACGTTAGAGTGTTATTGTTTTCTTTCTTTACGCAGTATTTCAGGGACGTATACGTTCCGGGTAAAATAACAAAAGATTGCCTCAAATGTTACTACTAGCAATACATGTTAAAGAATCGTTCAAAATAATAAATAATTTAACATCATTACAAATCACAGTACCGTAATTGTGAAGAATGTAGATTCGGACCATTTCCTGCAGTATGGCAACCTAATATTATGTTACCGATTTCTCATTTAGAATTCAAGATGCCTCCGACACACAGTGCAATGTTGGATCGTGTAGTTTGAGTCTGCATATAAGTATGTATCTGAATATTTTCACAAATACACTAAGTCCCACTTTCTGGAACATGTTTGATGCTATTGTATATATAAATGAGATCGTGACCAGAATAGCGGTAAACAGTTATCTCATGAGATTTTTCCAATTTCAAAAACCGCTAAAAGTACCAACCATCAGGTAGTTTCGACCATTGTAGAACAATATGGTCCTGTGCAAAATTGAAGGCTGATTTAGATATTCAACGTCAGCTAATAATTCACAGAAGCATGCCAGAGCCTCTGATAAAATAACACAATGAATCAGAATACATGTATGGACAGGTAGACCTTTATCTACATTTGCTAAATATAGGCTACAGTGGGGGTTTTCCGGAGCACGACTAAAGTGTGTACTACTTCCGGGTTGAACTATCTATATTTTTAGAAGGACTTAATTAAACATATATTTATCACGTAGCTAGATATTTTTGGAAAAAGCAACAACGTTCTCCGATAATTTATTTTTATTTGCGTGTCTATGTCACTATGTAACAATATATGCCAAATATACCACCTATTCGTGAACTTGCGCCTGGAAAGCATCTGATTAGATTGTTTTTATCTAGCAGGCCGATGAGAATCGCTAATTAGTGGAACATGCAGATAAAGGCAGGTTATTTCGATTAATGATAACCTCGTTATCGCTTTGATTTCACATACCATGGTAGATACACATGTTTTACCTTTGATATAGGGTGTGTTGGTGTTATATTGTCTATACTTGCTATCAACTCTTAAATGAAGTAATTTTAGCAATATGAAAAACTAGTGTTACATTAGCTTCTTACACAAATATTAATACATAGAGAATGAAATCACACCAAACAACATAATCATAATACATTATTGCGGTCACATTTACTTTAAATTAATTCAACACAAGCATTTATTTGCTTTATCAATATGTATTCACGCCTTTTTGAAAGAAGTTTCGTTTCGTTTGTTCGTTCAGCATGATGCAAACCATGTATTGCTGGTTTTTCATGCGGGCTATGCAAGCTTCTTTGTTAAAATTGTTTAACTCATTATTGACAGAAACTACTTATTAGATTCACATCTTTGAATGAGTCATGAACAATTGTAAACTTCCATCGCAACCATCCCGACGAAGCCTAAAAGCCTTAACATGAAATATCTTAAGTGACATTCATAGTTAGATGTTAGAGTAAAGTTGTATAAGCATTCCTTGTTTGTCAGGCATCCTATGTTCCGGACAGGAAGCGGATCATGTGTTGGTTGAAGAGGAATCCTAGAGGGGCGACTTAACTATCATATATTCGGCTGTGATGTCCAGATAACGAGCAAATATCTCGCTATCCCTAAGAGCGCTACTGTTAACTAAGAAAAGACAAATTACCTTTCCACCAATTAGTATTAATCCAAAATATACTTAATACAATAATTCATCAACCTTTAAGACTTGGCAATTGCTCCTAAATAGTTATCATATAACGTAACCCAATATAAAGACCCTAATGATGGCATTTTGAAGGGCATGAACCTTTGTTCAAAATAGAAAGTATATTAATTTTGCTGGCATTGAATTGACGTCAAACTGCCCTAACCATTCATGAAATGACCTTAGCTAGGAAATAGTTAAAAGCAAAATTTAAACTCCCCCGCCCACTATAATGTTACGGCAGCAATGCCCATTCCACTAACATTATAGTTCACGCCCTTCTGTCGAGATATAAACCAATTAAACCAGTTAAATGACTACATTAACCAGGGTGGTTCCACTTGTAAAAATGCAAAGATTCCCTGCCTAATTTTCTACAGAAATATGAATCCTGTCCGGAGCATACTGAGGTGAATTGAAAGGTAGAACATTCCTGTGACGGATATAAATCCCGTTAAACCACATGACAAGTTTACGGCTAAAGAGTCCAGACCCTTTCCCTGGAAGGATCTCAGACCATATTAAAGTTGTTTTTGAAAAACTCTATTTAACCTTAAAAAATATGGAATGTAGCTTCTTCATTGGTATGGTGCGTAACTCGTAACCCCCGACAAAAAACTACAAAAAGGATGGAAGATCCCCGATCTTTACCAAGGTAACCAACCTTGCCTTTGTCTTTTCCAAAGTAAGTCCCCAATATCCTGACAACCCCAATTTTGCCTTGACTCCAATGTTCAGCCATGGATATAACTGTTTAACGACTGGAAAACTTCTTTTGATCAAAGATGATCCGACCAACAAGATCTGAAGTACAACTGAAATTACTTGTTTTTTGTAAGCCAACAATCAGATAACTTGATCAAAATGGCTGGTGTCAGGTTTGAATGTTTTAGCTAATAATTATTTGAGAATATTGCGTGCATTCCAATGAGAAGTCGTTATCTATATATTCATATAATGCAGACAGAAACGGAATGGGACTTAATGAATTCGACGAACAGCTTTAATATTTCGAATTACTTCTATTACAATGTTCAAATCACTATTTGACAAAGATAAACCAATTGAGATATGACCATTATGACCTCTTAATTTAAAAGTTATTTATTTTCTTTCATTTTTTTGTTATACAAGTATAGTACAATATCCTAAATCTTCACATAAATCATTCAGTTAATTAAAGCAGAAGAAAAACAGACTCAAGCAAATTCAGTGGCCTTTATATTGTGATGTGCAAGCGTAGTTATATTTGTATTTGTTTATACACACCTGATTATCAAACACTTCTGTATATTTTACCTGGAGATGGATTTAGAATAGTGCATTATTGCCATATAAAGATTTTAATTATGATGTATATATGGATAAATTCACGCCAACAGCGCGAGTTCTGGTTATGTCTCCAGGAATCAGACATAGAGCCTGATAAACATTAGCTTACATCTTCTTTCGCAATTGATGTAAACTAACTTTAAGTTTAAACTAACAACATCGTAATTGAAAGTGTTTTCATGTAAATATTGTTAAATAATGTAACAGGAATCGTTTGCTCTTCTAGATAATCCCAAACATTTCACCCGATCAAATATACATACTTCATGTGCTTGAGTTCTTTAAAATACACTCCAAGACAATGTGTGAAGAGCGACGAGTAAACATGTTAAATTTTCTTTCTCCCATCAATTCCCGACCTCGTATAATGGCCATGTTCTTAGGCTTCCTTACGGATTCTGGTATTTTAACTTCCCACAATGGACTTAGATTTAACTGAAACTTCTCCCTAATTTCCCGATCATGAAAAATAGTGTTACGAACTGCATAGTGGATTCCGGATATTTCCTTCTGAATTCGGTTGACATCAGTGACAAGTACGGCGTGCCAAAATAAATAATATTTCAGGTAGACCATCGTACCTTTCTGAACTTCCTCCCAGCGCCATATTGGTCTTTGCTGTTTTTTTACCTGTCCATTCGACAGCTTCATCCATTATTTCGCAGGTCATCATGGTGGCCGGATTTGCATCATAAACTAACGGGTCGTTATAAAAGTGTCCGTTTTCCCTATCTGTTTGTCTTCGTTGCCTTAACATTATTGTATGCTATCTATTTACACTTTAGAGTTAGATATTTCAACTTAATTAATATTGAAACTGAATCTCGTGTTTTCGAGTTTATACAATGACAACTTGTGCAGTGCCCAACGTTTTGAAAATCAATACATCTAGATAGACAACTGTCAATCAATGTTATATAGCTTTATCCAAAGAATACTTCCCACAAAGATGTAGACACACTATTGCAACAGCTTAATACACAGTGTATTAACATTCCAATTTACCTCCCGTTTATAAATTCAACTTTAAATTGCTTTAATCACATTTGACTGTGTTGCACATAGGTTCGACTTAAAGTGTACGTTTAAAAACCTTCTTTCACAACGTTATACTAGACCGTCTAAATATATTGCACTAGAAGATAACACGAGCATGTCAAAGGAAGATTTAAATTCATCTTGCAACATTTTCCGTTACCTAGAACGCATAGTGGTGTAATAACGAGTAGTACAGTACTGATTATGTATTGTGTTATTACTTCCTGTTACAATTATACATATACACGAATCTACGATATTTATCAACACAATATATCAATCCTGAACTCAAATACATCTACCACTATTACGACGATTGATTACGGATTGTTTTAAACGTAAACTGTTTGTCATCACATTCATCACCATTTGGGTAAATTTAAACATGAAAATACAACTCAAAGTCAAATACTTGTATAAAGCAAGATTTCCATAGGCCGTACACAATTGTTTCCAACATAAATTCATTAAATAATTTCCGTACGCACACAAAGCCTTTGAAAATACAGAAACATATGGATCAGACTTGCCAATAATAGACAATGAAATCGAATTATATTTCTCGAAAAACCAGCATGTTTTAGTGCTTTCCCATGCTGTAAGACATGATGCGATCAGCAAAGTTCCAGATCTAGTCAGGGACTTCGCCGTTTGTCATTTAGTCGTACGAGCATCATGTAAGACCTTTTAGAGTTTGCTATTTATTTCAGAACTTCATAAGCTATGTTTACTTATTGCGTGTCTCATTTAATTAACTTGAAAATAAATAGTGTATACATTTTGGTGGTGCCGGGCAAAATGATGTTTTCATGTATTGATTAGTAAATATATATATGAGCCTGCATTTTCGCACAGTTTCACTTGAGTCTTCACCCTTCACTTTCACGTAAAATAATTCAGATATGCAATAAGAATGTTCAGTCCAAAAGCGGGGTTGAGGTTTTAATGAACTCCGATGGTCGTTTAATTGTTAACGTCAAGAACCAACTGCCAACATTAACATTTTCCTTTTATCCTGGTTTAATACAAATAACATAATATACTGTTTTCATATTAAGTAAGAGCATCACCCACGATGACAATTCCCTCGCAGGGTAATTGTGTACATATGTATCATATTCACTGTGACCTTGACCTTCAACTTACTTCAGTGAAACGTGAACCTATCTAAGCTCTCTTGACACTTAACCGTTCTATGAATTATGAGGGAGTTTTGTTCTTTAATGAAAGTGCTAGAGCGATGACGTCGTGGTATACAGACGTATTATAGTCACTTTTACGTTTAGCTTTAACTTAGGTTACTATAAGTAGAACCAGCCTAAGTTCTCTCTCCATTGATCGTTTATTAACCACTTAGGAATTCTGTATACAAATGAAAGTGCTAGATACACGACCATGTATCGTACACATATTTTAGATTCGTTATGACCATGACCCTTGACCTAGGTCAGTAAACTCATGTGTATAAAATATAAGTGAATTCCGTCTATAATCAAAAGTGCAAGGGCGTTTAAATCAGATTGTACAGATGTATTATATTTACTATGACATTGACCTTTGACATAGATCTGTGAAAAACACAAACTTTAGAGTGACGGCTGTTTCAGTTGCCAATAATTCGGAACCATCGAAAACTAATTGATAAATGAAGGTCATGATATTGATGCTTAACATATTCACCGAGGCCTGCGAGTTTTAGGTTCTATTTACTCTTCTTAATATTATCATACAAAGGTACATTGACGTAAAACGAATGGGTTGCACTTCAAACGCGTTGTCACAAGTTGCATTTAAGACATATCAATTGAAGACAGACTTAAACGGCGCTAAAGAGATGGCCCGTCACTGTACAGACAAAGTATCACTTTACATTTTGCGGCCTGATGTTTTATTGTATTTATTCGAAAAGAAACATCACAATTGAATAATATTCAACGCAATTATAGTTGCTACTACAAACAAACAAAAATTGCACACTTGTTTGGTTTTACCAAGTGTCCTTGGAGTGATAAAAAATATGTAAAGGAAATATTCCCTTCCACGCATGAATTAATCAAATGAATATTCAATTGAATTTAATTGTCTCGATTTCAAGCCCTGGGAAAAGTTGATACATTTCTACTTCGCACCGAACTCAGCTCATTTACCTTGTCTTTTCGCGAACATGTACATAAAATATATCAACAATATAGAACATTATATGGATATTATTAAATTCGTTTTAATCATGTACAATTATATTCATATATGTATATAAACATTCCATTTTATAATCGTTTAGCATACATTAGAAATTATATCTATTTTTATTGTTCATATTGAATTAAAAGCAGGAATATATATATACTATTCACTCAGATTTGAAGAATCACTTATGCACCTTGAAAGTAGATAAGAATAATAGGACAATCAATGTTTGAGTGTATTCAGAACAATAATGATAACAAATTAATGTGGAAACTTATTGTCTTTCTTTTGGGACAAACAAAAGGAAAAACAAATGTTTGAGTGGAAGTGTCTTTCTTTTTTTCGCAGATACGTATTACAGGGACTTAAGGTTTTTTGTTAAAATAACAAGACAGAGACACAAAACATTATTATAGCGATACATTTAATAGAAACTTTCAAAATATTAGGAAATTAATATTCAAATATCGATATGCGCGGATCTAAATCATCAAAACTAACAGTGCCGTATTTGCGAAGAATTTACTTTACGAGCAATGCCTGTAGTATGGCGGTCTTATATGGCACTGCATATTTTGCCGATTAGTAAAATGGAATTCAAGAAACCTCCGAAACACAGTGTAGTGTTGGGTCGTGTACATGTAGTTTGAGTGTGCATTAATATATATATATGCATTTGTCCCAAATAAAATGAGGTCACACTTCCTGGAGCACGACTCGTCTTATTGTATATAGAAAAGAGATATCGACCTGAATAGCGCTAAGCAGTTATCTCATGAGATTGTTTCCATTTCAAGAAGCATTGAAAGTGCCAACCATAGGGTATTTTCGACCATTTTAGAATAAGATGAACCTGTGCACAATTGCAGACTGATTGGGATCTTTAACGTCAGACAATTATTCACAGAAGCATGCTAGACGCCTCTGATAAAGTAACACTGGATCAGAATACATGTTTGGACAGGTAGACCTTTATCTACATTTGTCAAATATACGCTACATTGGGGTTTTGCGGAGCACGACTCAAATTGGTACTACTTCCGGGTTTGAATGTCTTTATTTCTAGAAGGACCTAATTAAATAATAATGTATAACGTAGCTAGACCTTTTCGGAATAAAGTTACACGTTTTCCGGAGATTTATGTTATTTGTTATGGTTTATAACAATTTAAACCACGGGAAATCATACGTGAATTTGCGCCCAGAAGAAATAAGATCAGTCTGCAGTTCCTAGCAGTCCGATAAGAATCGTCCGTGTTTGATAACTAGTCGTTCACTTATATAGAATTAGGTTATTTCGTCACAATGATAACCTCGCTTTTGCATGGAAGATACACATTCGTTTACCTTTGTGATAGGGATTACGCCTATTTGAATGAAACTATTTACGTTTCGTTTGTACTGTCAGTATAATGTAATTAATGTTTTACTAGCTATTTAGACGGTCTATGCAATACCCTACATTCAAATTGTTTAACCCAATAACGACAAAAAACTACTAATATCATTCAAAGCACTGAACGAGTCATGAAATATTGTAAACTTCCAGCGAAACCATCCTGACGAAGCCAAAAAAACGTGCCCGATCGTTCGATTTTGCTGTCTTCAATTGTTTGAATCAACAAACTTGAAGTAAATCAATTGAGGAGTATGTTGTATCCAGTCATATTGTTAAAGTGGTTAATCAATAAACAATATTACAACTATTACATATATTGAATAAACATGTCGGTGTATGTATACAATTCGTAAATTAATCAAATAATATTACAGTGTGAGTATTCTTCGGTTTATTTCTTCATCCAATGAAACATGGCGCAATCTACGCCGTTTACAGATCCCTTTCTCCGGTTTTCCAAACGGAGTTTCATTAGTGATTTAGTTCCTTCAAACACTACGATGAACCTTTTATTAAAACACACTCCAAGACAATTGTATTAAAATGTATTAATACCGCCGACAGCCGGAGCATTATTAAAACTGGAATTTGAGAACAGGTTCGTCGAAGATTTTGAAAACACTGGACCACCAATGAAACTCCTGTAAAAATACGAAATTGTAAGTTGCGTAGACTGCGCAATGTTTTATTAAAAAGGGTGAAAAAATAGAAAAATTACCATTATTTCTTACGTTCTTATCAAGAGTAACTATTGCTGCCTGACCATGCAAATATGACGCCAAAAGTCACGTGGTATACACACACTGATTAACATCATTATAAAGTCTACATTGCATTGAGATTAGTGAATAGATTTTTTTCCCACGAAAAAGATTGACTGTGTCACGGGTAAACACATTTTAACAAACAGGCGGCAACGATTGGGACTAAAATTTGAGGTGGCATATTTTTATCAAATTCACGAAAATTACTCAACAAATAATGCGCATTGAACGCGTACGTGGCATGCTCTAACAGTCTTAAACGTAATTTCCGGAAGTGTTGATTAACATTTTTTCGGCAAATGTCTGTCAATAGGCGCCTTGTTTTTAAACAAACAGAAAACATTATGTACACATGTCGCTGATACCAACGGTTGGATTTCCTGGTGTTACGTTCGCCTACTTGTTTACATCTAGATCATTCATAAAAAAATTTGAATGTCAACAAATGACTTAACATTAAACATGCTAATCGAGGTATTGGTACACAAAAAAAATAACATAGTTGAACTCGGGTGTGTTTTAGGAAGGCGTTGTTCGCTAAATATAACCTTGTGATGTAACTGTTGTAATCAGTTCGATATTTATACAGTCTGCATAAACAAATAATTGTGACCTCAAAACAAGATTAATCTAACATGAAATGTTTGTTAATATACAATATGATGCGGGCAAGCTTTTGATCTTTTTTTTTACCACAGATATACATATATATTTATCTTGCAATGAGAAGATTATTGGATATATAACACTGGTATAATCAACTTTTCGTTGAAATGACTACTTTTGGTAAAATAACAACATTTTTTCAGAAATAACGTAAAAAAGCTTTTCTAAATAGTACTCTATTGATAATATAGCTTTCACATCAATGATTCAACACAACCACTAATCAAAAGCAAACATTAAGTTAGTATTGTTTTAATTACATTTCAATTCATTTTAACAAAACAAATACACATCGAAAAACGTTTTACAAATCACACGGAACGTACATGTTCAGTCTTAATTCATGTTTATATCCTCATCATCAAATATTAAGTTAATTTATTTTCCCAATACAAATGGAATAAAAGTTATACAAATCATACGGAACCTAAATACAATTTAAAGCGAATTCTGTCACTAAATGCACAAACAAAACAATTGTTGAAGTTTTATCGTCAGTCTGAATACAAACAGAGAATATTACGTCCTTGACGTCCGACATAAACTTTGTCTGACAATGTTTCGAGAACTGATAAGTTTTCTTGCCTTGGCGAGCCAATTATTAGTTCTTCAATTATCACTCAAAGTTTAAATATGAGAGAACTTATTAGTGAAAACACTTGTGTTGCATAGTGGTCAAAGGATACCGTCACTGTTGTGAGTAGAAGACACGTTACGAAATATTCAATTTTAAGAATGATAATAAACACTAAATGTAAGTACATGATGAAGTTACAATACAATAATAAACGTTTCCTGGATATCTAGATGTAACGCATAATGATATTCTGTCGGATCCACTGTATGAAAGATGAATACATTGGAAGCCCAGGCTGTTCGTAAACCCTTTCTTCTCAAGGTAGAAAAAAGATTGACGATAGCACATCAACATGGTGGAAGCATGTGAGCGTGAAAATACTTGTGGAAATCTAGATATGTTTCTCATTGTAGGTTACCTATGAACTGGTCATGAGGGATTAATCTGGTCTATGAATGCTACATTTTCAACGAAGACAGACAATTCATGAGTAAGGCTGAACATGTATATTTCGTGTGATTTATAAAACGATACTATTTGCTTTGTTAAAAGATATTGAAATGTAATTAAAACTATAACTTGTTTTGCTGCCTTTTGTGTGTTTGTTTATTGAGTCATTGCTTTGACAACATGTTTTATAGTCGGAAAAGTATTTCAGGTTATAACATCATTTCTAAACTTAAATGCTGTTCTTAAACAAGTAGACAAGTAAACAAAAGTGTATTATACCAGTATTGTATTGCTCATTTCAAGATAAAAAAGAATGCTAGTTACGTATCAGCCATGACACGCATACTCCGTCCTTCAGGATTTGCGATTAGCACAATTCTAGATCTATCAGGGTCTTCTCCGTTCGTCATTTAGTCGTACGAGCATCATGTAAGTCCTTTATAATGACCTTTTGACTACATAAGTGCTGTGCTATAGTAACTACCTTATCTTTTCTTAACTTCAGAACCTATGTGTATGTATGGCGTGGCTTTTTGCTTTAATTTGAAAATAAATAGTTTATACATTAGGGTCGTTTACTTTCCATCGGCTCTTAAATGTAGTACATTTAGCAATATGTGGAATTTTTTTACATTAATTTCTTAAACAAACATAATGACAAAGATGTATGTGCTTGATCAATATGAATTTACACCTATTTGAAAGAATACAGTTTCGTTATGTTTTTGTGGTTTGACAAACGCTCAAATGCTAACAGAACCATCAACAACGAAAACAATTACAGTCAGTTTTGAACAGGCCGTAGCATTTTTATTCACTACAGCAAACCAAGTAAACGTCATCCGTTAAACCACTAAATATATAGTTCTATCAGTGATGCAGAGACACGATTAATAATATTCATGTCAGTGCTAAATATGTTAAAATATGTAAATATTATCTTTCTTCATGTTTGGGCAGATAATAAATATCATTGCGCCTGGAAATTCAAAAAGGTTCTATAAATAGCTCGCGAGACTGGTTTTCGATAGTTCTTAAATCTCAATATCATAAACGCTGTATTTTGTTGTTGATGCAATATATGAAAGTGTCTAGATGATAACACTGGTTTACAAAGGTTTAAAGGACACGGTGTCAGTGTGTACACAGCCCTGTGTTCCATAGTCACAAAACTCAAAACGCAAAACCTATATAGGTTTCGTCCAAAAAGCGTGCATTTGTCGGTTAACCAAACCTTGTTCTACCGGTTTTTATTCATAACATAGGTATATTTCGTTCCGTTTGATAGGCATAGCGTAAACTGTTTACGTTGTGTTTACTATGGAACACACGGCTGGTTATACACGTTCAAGTCAATAAGCAATAAATGCTTGAAAGTGTAGCCTAATTCAGTTGGAGATCGAGCATTATCATATATGCCTATAGTTGTATCAACAGTTTGGCAAATAGACAAATTGTGGTTTGTTTCAGCTCTCAAATTTTTCAAATCAGTTGAACTTTTCGAGGGAGATAACCCTGAATGTGAAGGAACTAAATTGAACAGACATGTTCAATATCGGACATCATTGACACAAACACCAAACTAATGGATACCGTTTTCTCTGCTTTCTATGATAATTTAGTCATTTCTAAAGTGTACACAATATTTTATCTCAATGTAGCCTAGCGACCTCGTGATGAACATGTGATAACCTAAACGATTTAGATTACAAATAACCAAGAAAAATGAGCTAAAACGATAGTCTATCGAGTACCAACTAGATCTTTCTTAAATTTTGAATGGCCTAATTTGAACATATCATGACCAATTTTAAAACGTAACTTACTTTTCTCAAATTTACCCTCACCAGAATGCACTATAATTGAAAATCGCAATGCCTAACCCAATATACTGCAAGATTTTCTATACGATCGCCACAACCGTGACATTGGTGATATCAGCATGATATAAACCATGTTTTACTAGTTATTCAGACAGCAATCCAATATCCTACGTTAAAATTGTTTAACTCATTAATGACAGAAGCTACATTGTAAGCGATAATTATACATTTGTTTTTGTTAATAGAAACCTGGTCATCAAATAGTCTTCATTCTTTAGCTGAATTTTGATTTAGAATAGTGCTTTCTTGTCATATAAATATGTTTGATTATTATGTATATATGTATTTTAAATAAAAGAAAAAAGATAGAATATCGAAAAAGAACGATTCCTTCGGGTTAAATACTATCGGAAGACAGTGGTGTATTGGAGGAACGGTTCGAATTCCGTGATGAGCGGGTTATGCCTTTCCACAAAATTAATATAAGGTTAAAGCTTGTTTCGCAATCGATGTGAATAAAGAAAGGTTACACTAACAACATCATAATTGAAACTAACAAAAACGATTTAAGAGAATGAAAATATGACAACCTGAAACATCATTTATATTATGTGATTTAATTGTCAAATAATCTAATAGTAATCTTTTGCTCTTCTAGACAATCCAAAACCTTCCCACGGAACAATATACTTCATGTCTTTGAGTTCTTTAATATACACTCCAAGACAATGTGTGAAGAGCGACGAGTTAGCATGCTATAATTTCTTTCTCCCAATAGATTTCGACCTCGTTCAACGGCCTCGTTCTGAGACACCCTCACGGATACCGGTATTTTAACCTCCCACAATTGACCTTTTTCCAGATCTAACTGAAACGTGTCCTCCCTAATTTCCCGATCATGGAAAATAGTAATACCACATGCATAGTGTATTCCGGATATTTCATTCTGAACTGTGTTGACATCAGTAACAAGCACGGCGTGCCAGAAAGAACGATATTTCAGGTAGACCATCGTGCCTTTCTGTACTTCCTCCCAGTGCCATATTGGTCTTTTCTCCTTTTTACCTGTCCATACTTCATCTTTATCCAGTATTTCGCAGGGCACCACGATTGCTGGATTTGCATCGTAAACTAACGGGTCGACATGAAACGTTCTGTTTCTCCTATCAGTTTGGCTTCGTTGTTGTGTATCGCAGGACACCATGGTGGCCGGATTCGCATCGTAAACAAACAGGTAGTCATCAAACGTTCTGTTTCTCCTATCTGTTCGGCTTCGTTGTTGTGTATCGCAGGACACCATGGTAGCCGGTTTTGCATCGTAATCTAACTGGTTGTCATCAAATATTCTGTTTCTCCTATTTGAAAGCCTTCCTTGTGTCAAATTGTCAGATGCCATACTAAAGAAGATATTTTAATGCCTTAACATAATGTATTTAATAGTTATTACATATTAATAGGCGCACTTTTTTAAGAAGGATATTTCAAGTGCATTGATATAGACACTGACGCTCGTGTTTCTCGAGATTATACAATGGCAATGACCACATGCTTTAAAACGATAGTTCTAGATGGAAAACTGACTTTCAATGTTCTATTACTATATCCTAAGAATAGTTATCATAAATGTATGGTAGACACACTGTTGCAACAACTCAATAACCCAGTTAACACTTTATTAACAAAAAGAATTTGTTCGTGTAATTATCCATGTTACATTTCAGTCTAGATTTGTTCAAGTGTCCGCATCTATTAACAGTTTAACTGATTATAACAAAAAAAGATAACACGAGCATGTTGATAAAACAGATACTTTCATCTTTAAACATTTTCCTTATACAGTATGTTAAGGACCGTCTTCTTCGTAAACACCATATGACAAATTTCGAAGCAAATCATTTTTTTTATTTTTTTTTATCTCGCAAGAAGTCGTCTGCCACTCAGGCATCACGTGTCATCTGTAACAAGGAAAGGGTTTTAATACCGTTGTTAAGCACACCTAGTGGTACCGTAATGAGCAGTAACGTATTGAATGTACCGTTACTTTATGTAACATTTACTGTGTCTACACTTATCTACACTTATACATACAACTCTTATTGCAGACATGAGAATTTGTTAATGTTATTGAGAATATGGGTTGTGTAACAAAGGAAGTGAATGCATTTGATCCACATCCATACCGTTTCTCGAGAAAACCAACATACTGAAATCTGCGTAATATATCGACCAAGATCAGCCTGCCCAATCCGCGCAGGTTAATCCGGGCCGACACATTTCGTCTCAAGTGGATAGAATAATGATTCCTGAAACAGAACATCCACATAAGGCGAAAACTGTCTGTCTTGGTTAGCCTGTACGGCATGCTTAGGCACATCCGGGTCGATACTTTACGCATAGTTCACAATGTTGGTGTTCTCGTAGGACGGCTGATAATATGTATATGAGGTCTTAACGTAGATTATAATACACTATCTCACGTTAAACCGCGACCGGCGTTTATGATGTTCGTTGCATCTGCGAGAAGTAAAGACCCGGGTGAGCCTGTATATATACATGGTTTCACCAGAGTGTTCATTATTCGCATTGCTGGTGTAGTAGACACATATGCAAACTTTGAATATAAGCTCTACCGCGATATTGATAGAATCATGCTTTGTGGTCTAATTACGGAGTGGCTTACTTCTCTAGCGTCTGATGTGGCCCATACGTAATTCATGGAAAGGATAAAAAGGATGAAGATGCAGCGATTAGAACTATGACGGGTCAGACAAATTAGAAGTATTGTCTCCCCTTGTTGACATCTCACAACTAGTTATATAGACACAAATGTCAGAGGTCTAAAAATAGACACTTTCATGTTCTAAAATCCTTATTTGACATTTAATCCATATGTTGTTGGTTCTCAAAATAATCTCAGTGAGACGATTCATGTAAGTACCACAACACAGGAATGTGTTAAGTAATGAAAGAAATATAGTGGGGAAAATACC
This sequence comes from Clinocardium nuttallii, assembly GCA_031471495.1. NCBI lineage: Eukaryota > Metazoa > Mollusca > Bivalvia > Cardiida > Cardiidae > Clinocardium > Clinocardium nuttallii. The sequence continues at coordinate 15,165 of JAUELF010059112.1, forward strand.
TGTACACTCCCACTTATATCTAGTGATCTGGAGTACCTTTAGCATCATTCGCTGTGTAGAGAATATGCTACTTGATCGAGTTGTCTTTTATTTTGCGCCATGTCACAGGCATATCAAGTTTTGGAATTACTACACTAACATATCTAGATCAGGATTCATCTTGGCGCCGAGTTATCGGAATATTTCCATTTCTCGATCCAGAAGTTCAAGTAATATGGGAGCTTATTCATATGTACGCGCATTTATGTAACTAATTTCTCTGAAGTTCGGTTTGCATACGCCGTTGCTCAAGTATGATGTGTGTGAGACAGTGACACAGAGGTAATGCGCCGGCCTCTTGTGTCAAAGGTCCCGGGTTCGAGTCCCGTGATGGGCGGGTTCTGCCTTTGGGATTTTTCGACACAAACGGCGCGAGTACTGGTTAAATCTCCAGGAATAAGACATCGAGTGTGAATAATATAAACTTAAAGCTTGTTTCGCAATCGATGTAAAATAAATAAGTTTAAACTCAAGTATGATACTTACGGTCTATTTCAAATCTCTTTTCAGCAGTTTGCCGCCAGTCTAATACCTAGCACTTCTGCTTTAGATATGTGGTAAAGTAGTTACAAACCCAAATATGGTATTTGCGACCAGTCAGTTAACGTAGTTCTAGATCGATATGCGCATAAGCACAGCTCGATCTGACTACAAAATTCGAGAGTTAGTCACACACAGTTTCGAGAAGCATTCGGATTATAACGCATGGAAGGACATGCGTGCAGGTCTGTTTCTTCGTGTATTATACACTTAGATTGAGTGTCTAAGAGCACAGTTTATTTTGTACGTATGAGCGGATCCGGGAGTAAACCAACATTGTGGATTCCACGTAAAGTATCGACCCGGATCAGCCTAAGCATGTCGAGCAGGATGATACGGGCAGACACTTTTTGCCCCTTGAGAATGTTCTGTTTCAGAAATACTTACTCTGTATCTCTATCCCCCTGAGACGGAATGTATCGGCCTTGATTGGCCTGTATGTACTGCGCATGCTGTTCAGAATCGATAATTAAGCAAACGCCTTAATTTTTCTCGAGGAACGGCTCATTTTACCTTGACAGAGCTTGTATTACTTGACCTTTTACCATCCATGGCTTTCGTAAAAAACTTTGATAGCTAATGAAGGTGAACGTTTGTAATACAATACAGACTTTCTTAAAGTTATATTCCCGTCCAGAAATAAAGATATAACATAATTCACAAAATAAGAAAAATGTCTTCCTAACACATACAATTATTGCTAGAAAGAGAAAATACAGGTTATTTTCACTTATATTTTCAACGGATTTGCGGATGTCAACGGATTTAAAAATGACAACTTTCGTTTTCAATTTCATCGCTGCCATTGCTCGGAGCGTCCGTATCTAGTCGAATCTAGTCGGAGAAGCTAATTTGCATATCACGTGAACGTTATTTTT
>JAUELF010059222.1:0-27376 GCA_031471495.1 Clinocardium nuttallii
CAAATTGTTAACGAGACATTTACGGATTCTTGCGAGTAGTTTACGGAGGGTTACGTGTTGTTGCGACCGGTTTACGAAACTTACGGATTGTTACAAGTTATTTACGAGTTATTAACGGAAAATGTAATCCGTGAAATCAAGAAAAATTATGACATGTCAAAAAAATTGCATATCTTCTCACGGATCCTCACGATTGTGTACGAGTTGTGACGAGTTATTAACAGATATCAACGAGCTATTTACGGATGCTTGCGATTGACTACGAGTTGGCGATGCGTAAGGACTCGTAAGAAAATCCGTGTATGTGAAGGGGGTATAAAGATAATTAATACAGCAAAAGGATAAACAAATGATATACCTTCATCAGTCATGTTATGTGATTTGTCTGTAATAGGACACGCCTCATACACAAGATAGTTAGCTATTCCCACCTCCTGATACAGAGAAGACTTCTGCAAAACACTCATATCATCGATGGAATTTACAGAATGTTCATTGAACCAATCCGTAAGGGCAAAATCTAAAACAAATGCAAAATACAAATATTTATTAAAATACGTATGTACTTGACGTCATACCCATTAAAGCAATGTTCCTCAGAGCTATGTGACATTGGAAGTGGTACATCTTTTTGAAAAGTACCTAGGGTGTATAACATGTTAAATTTGTTTCTATTATGAAGTATGAAAGTTAATCCACGCATTAATTCTTATTTCAATATTTCACCAAATATATACTTTACATGCATAGACAATGCCGGATACATAATAACGGCTAAAATGTTTTCAGAAAAAAACAATGTTTGTTTTCTCAAAACTGTGTTATTTCAACAGAACTTTAAGCAAATATGGATTTCACTTTCAAAACTTTGAATAATTAATTAAAACATACTTGGAATGTGAAACCCTTCATTTAATGAACAAATGTTTTTTGGTAGGACAGCATTTTCAAGTATTTTTATTTTGTAAGTACAGTCTTCGAATCCCTCAAAACAAACCACCAGTTCCAGATCTAAGACAAAGGTGCCGTCATTTGGAAGGTCGAACAGGACAAAACTGAAATAAAATATATTTGTATTTTAATATTTTGTATGTGCAGTGTTTTAATAAACAAAAAGTAATTTTCAAATTGGTTATCAATTTTTTTATATCTCAATGATGAGAAGAGACCGGTTATGCTTTTCATTTTCATTACTTATTGAAAGATAATAATACGGTATTTTAATGATACTTACTCCATTCCAATAACCCCGATGTGAAAATGTTCCTTATCTCCAAACGTGTAATCCACAAGGTCTAGTGTGAACTCAAACGATTCTATACCAATATGAAGTTGTTGGTTACAAGGTTCTATGTCAATATAGGTTAACATCGATCGTCCAATTTCTGGTATGTTCATGCAGCAAGAAACACTAGTACATGATGTTCCTAGATGGCATGCAGATTGTTTGAGGTCTTTGGATAACTTCACGTGTGATGAACAGTCTGGTATAGAAAGGAAAGTTCAATGACGACAAATACTCACTCATACAAGTAATTCCTAGATGGGCCAAAGAAATTTGAGGTCTTCTTTTACAACTGCTTTCGGCAATTTTTGTTTCTATAAATAAGTTATGTGGGATATTCTTGCTGACGTTAAAATGGTTGTAAAGTTTATTACACTCATCACCTTATATGTGTGCGTGCTTAAGGAAAATGCGAAATTTATACTTTAATTTGTGTTTTATATACTTTACCTGAACTAAAATCTCCTTGGTCGGTAAATGGTAAACTGTTCATACTGCACTGGTCGAACAACAGAAAATCTGCTACTCCTAGTTTTTCTTGTATAACTGCAAACTCCTCAGTAGAAATCTTTGAGGTGTCCTGTATTTCCAGATCACTTAGTAAACGATCTAGAGAGAAATCTGAATAAAACAAAATGAAAAAAGGCATGCATGGTTTTAATGCTTATCAATTTTGACATTATTAAAAGTATTTATTTGAATATAAACCTTGTTTGAACACATTGATATTACCGTTAGAAGTAAGTTTATGTTAACATGTCAGGTTCTGTCGCTCTAAACTTGGATGTACACAGGCTAGCGTGAATCATCACAGTGTTCATGTGCATCAATGCGATACTCCTCGTATTGATACGACCCATATATAATGGAATAGAGACAATAAATAGAATAATCATAATGTCCGATATATTGAGTTGTCGGACTTATTTTTTAATTCAATAACTATTTTATAAGATACTACAGAACTTTAATGCTGTACAAAGACATTTGAGTTAAACAACAGAACATGTGCATACCTATATCAGGTGGTGTTCCCCATTCACATTGTATCTTTGGTAGCATTAGGTCTTTCAGCACAACAAAGTGTTCATCGCATGATTGTTTAGCATTGAAACACACACTGATGTTAAGGTTCACCAAGAATTTTCTCTCTCCTTTCAAGTCATTTATTTGATATCTGAAAGATATTATCATCAGTTTTGCTTATATATATATTTTCTTTTTAAATTGGGTTTTTTATTACTTGCATTCCAATTATTTATACATGGAGTGCAGACATGTTGCCGATCATACCGGCACATATTCCAGACTCTATTGTTCCTATTTCAATAGTAAATAATAAATTGAGCAGTTTCGTCCAGTCGCACAACGTTTTAAGAAATTGTGCTGGCATGAGTCACTATAATTTATTTTTACTATATAAAACAATTATTAAAGATTATTATACACATAAATAAATTATTATGCACTAGTTCCTACTACCTTGTCCAAGTGAATTCCCCAGTTTGGCATTTTACGACGCATAAGGACCTGTCAGTCATAACATCATTTGCCGTTGTTTATACGCAAATAAACTCACAGATTAAAAGAGTTGTTTTATAACGGAAAAAATATCATTCACTTCTCGGAAATTTAGATTTATTAGATATGTATACGTTTCTTCAATGTATACACAACAACACAATATAAAAAGGTACACACATGCATTTTAATAATGGTGAATTATTCTTGTTATTTGGTATACATTATTGAAATTATATTAGAAACATGTATTTAAAAGGAATACCTCAGTTTCACCAATCCAAACAGCCATATGTCTTCCTCTACGCCATAGGTATACGTATCAAGATAAATGATCCTCTTATATCTCTCAATACCAACAGTTAACACATTATCACAGTAGTTTATATCCAGCATCGCTTGTAGAGGAAATTCCATAAGACTCGGCTTTATACAACAGTGGATCCCTGTACAGTATGTGGGTATGGTACACACAAGACTGTTGTCCAAGTCAAACTTTAACACTGGTCTTGGGCATTCTATTCAACAGATAAATGTACATTTAAAGAACAGAAAGGCCAAACGGTTATAAATTCCTACATTACCTTCAGTACAATAAATTCTATTTTTGGAATATGAAGACATGTAAAAACTGGTTTCCGTTTGTAAGATATTGTGTGGTCATTATAAAGAATCATACTCGTAATAAATGCTAACGTGTTATATTAACTAATACAATCAACACTGCATCGTTTAGACTTGAGGTACAACATTGCAAACTACATTTATTAATGTTCAGATAATTATTATTATTATTATAATGAATAGATATGTATTACTTTAAGATACTTTTTAAAACATTCACACAGACACAGACATTAAATGAATGTATACCATTGATTAGGTTAGCTTCTGTATACTGCATACTGCATCTGTCTGTATTCAGATAATTGGCCAGTCCAAGATGAGCTAAAAGATCTTTTGATGTATGTACAGAGAGGAGACTTCCTGGTATTATATCATTATCCGACTGCCAGGTTGGTAAGGAAAAATCTGTAACATAAATTAACCACACAAAATATAAATGTGTTTAAGGACTCAGGCAGTCTCGCAAGAGCTATCGATGTGTGCCTACATTAAATTAGGCCATTAATTTATTGTCTGACCAAACACTAGAAATGTAGCTTCGGCTGCCAGGTTGGTAAGGAAATATATGTTTATAAGGACTCAGGCAGTCTCGCAAGAGCTATCGATGCTACATTAAACTAGGCCATTCATTTAATGTCTGACCAAACACTAGAAATGTAGCTTCAGCCAGTTTAACTTTACGTTAGATCCGTGTATTAGCTACACCAATTTGGATTGACTACACCCTAATCCGCTAGATACAGAACCAACGCGTGTTAAATGTACAATACACACAACACTTTGCGAATTCATTTTTAAAAGAAGTACGTTAAATGTGATTAGGTCGCACCAAAGAAGGTAATTGATTAAAAATGAACGCATTTTTAACTGCGTTTCAGTTACATTGCGACGTATAGTTCGTTCACCTACTCATACGTTCCTGACTTTCTCGAACCGTTACTCAAATCAAGATGCAACAGAAGTGACTGACTATACGTTTTCATTAGCCAATTTTGTTAAAACGGGTAGTGATAGTGATAATGAAAGAATAAATTAAATGGATGAGCTGCTCTGTTGCACGACCCCTTGATTGTCAGCCTTGGTCGCCACTGTGCAAGCATTCATTACTCGATGCCTCGACTCTCAAGAATACGCGATACGGTAACCTATGATAATGACGTTTTTCAACAGTTTCATATGCAATTAAAATATGGTCATTTTCTTATATCTGTAATTAAACTTTTAACTTTTAAACATTGAAAGTCTGACAAAACAACTTATAACTGAGTTCCAAGAGTAGAAATCATTGTGTCAAAAAGAATTTTCCTAAAAGGTCAAATGTTCAAGGGCAATGGTTTTCCTAGGAGACAAAATTATTGGACCTCAAATATGTTGATACATGTTCTGTGGTATTTTATTTAAGCCAATCATTGATAAACTGACACAGACACAGCACTTTCATGAGCTAAAAAAGTTAAAATATGATATGTGAACCCAAAAAGAAAACACTGAACACGAGTTATTCTATGTAGGTTACTGGTTTAAGGAAAGCATATCAAACATAAATAAGTATAAGTACCACGGTCAATAAATCCTGAAGCAAAGTCACATGGCAGTTTAGGCAGGTAATGATCCTGTAGTATTTGAGTTGTCACACATGACTGTGATGAATCCCAACATGTGTCTAGTACAGCGGTTACAAGGTACTTCATTTCACTGGATAGGTCATACACTTTAAAACTGTAAAACAAGGATATGTGTAGGAGTTAAATTCCAATGATAACCAAGCTACATATTTATGAAAGAACTGTATATTCGGATCAGCTGAAGTACCATTACATTCATATCTAGTTATGCACTGTTAACCTATCAATTAGATAATCATCATATACATTTCTAAAACACAGTTGTACACTATAAATATATTATAAAAGAATAAGTGTTTAACTTAAGATATATTGATATATATACACTTTGCAATGATGTATTAGCTACAGTCATGTATATGCAATCATGTTTCTAACAATGCTATTGTTTTTTATTCTTAAGAACAAATTAACAACCTTAATCTGGAAACAACAGAAAGCCACACCCCTCGTGACGTATCATTACATTCATATCTAGTTATGCACTGTTAACTTATCAATTAGATAATCATCATATACATTTCTAAAACACAGTATATATTTGGAGCAGAAGGTATAGACGTTGACGGTGACTATAATATGCATAGTTGCACAATAGAAATCTATTATAAAAGAATAAGTGTTTAATTTAAGATATATTGATATATATACACTTTGTAATGATGTATTAGCTACAGTCATGTATATGCAATCATGTTTCTAACAATGCTATTGGTATTTATTCTTAAGAACAAATGCATTCATGCAGTGTTGTTTACAGACAAATTGAATGCATGTTTCAGATAGCAAATAGTTTCAATATACCTTAATCTAAAAATCCCAGAAAGCCACACCATTTCGTCAGTTCCAAATTGATAGTCAATCAGACTTATTATCTTTTTCAAGTTCTCGATACCAAGTTCTATTTGGAAAGCACAGGGATAGATATGGGCGAACAACAAAATGCTTCTGTTCAGTACAGGTACATTAACACAACAGTCCACACTTGTACAGCTACTACTGAGTCCACACATCATGTAGTCGGGGAGAACTGATGGTGTTTCTACAGAGAGGGGACACTCGTCTGAAATAAAGAATGAAGTTAAGGAGAAGAGATGATTAGCATTCGCTTTCAAACAACGGCATATAATACTTCAGCTTTGCTTGTTAGACAACAAACGATGTTTCTGTGTACAAATTTAAGTACAAAAACGTAAAAAGGCGAAAATAATTCAACAGTTACACGTCTGTTTAAAAAATGTATATCTCAATATACTTCTTCCATCATAATTTCAAAGTATCTAGCGCATGAAAAATAACCAATACAAATATAATAAACTGCGTTATACTTAAAGTTCTACAATTTGTCAATTGTTATGAATAAAAATAATATTCTTCAAAGTTACTCATGAATGAACCCTCATTTCTACCTATATCCCATACTCCATATTTGTTCGGAGAGTCTTCTTTACAGGGCGCATCTTTAAGATAAAATGGAAGTCCCAGACTGTCGACTAGATAGTCAGATACATGATCAGGTATTGTATCTACCGTTAGAGATGTATCAATGTTAAATAACCAAGTCGGTAAGGAAAACCCTGAAATAAAGACATAGACAGTTATATCCTTTAAATAAATCTGTATATTGATATAACTAGTATCACATCCTTATTTTAAAAGTGGTAGTATTCAAAACACAAGGATAAGTACTTACCAAATATTCTTAGATGTGTATTTGTGCATCTACATGTTGGTTTAAATGATATATAGTTGGTTAAAAGTTAGAAGAAATTAAACAGTGTAATAATACATTGCAAACAGTCGAAGATCTGGTTTATGATTGAAAAAAAGATGAGAACAAAATATGAATATATAACATTAAGGAATATTTTCGATGTGATGGTCAAATAATTGAAATAATTAACTAAATTGTTTCCTTCCGCCTTTGATATTGAGCAGCTCCAATGCATGATTATCATCAATTGAGTAAAGAAAAATGTATAACTAATTTAATCACATGCAATCGTATAGAGAGAATGAACTAGACATTAACATTTTTGGTAAAGAAAATTCCATTGATGCTGTCCAGAAAACATATCAAATAATAACTAATTCTGTGTCTTTAAGAGATATCACAGAAAACGTTGAAACTGTTTTACATATTCGGTTTGCATACCTTTCTCAGGATAAGGTTGTGTCAAGGAGCACAGGGATGGCTTCTCTATTTGAAAACTATTAAGTATGGTGAATGTAGGCAGACACTGGGTTTTGTCTAAACAAATATCAACATCCATGTTTAATTCCAACATCTTATCTACCTCCATGTTGTCAATAGTGAACCTAGCAAATGAAAGATGAAAGACAACTAATGTAATCCATTAGAATATGTTGTATGATGTTTTTTCCACAAACAGTTTATCAGGGAAACAAGGTATTTCATTTACATAAACTGATGACCAATTTCAATCCTGACAAAATGGCTATTGGGCTATCTTTTGGCATAAACGTCAATAATGTTTAGCCTGCTGAAACTAGAGCAATATATATGGTTATAACAATTGATTCAGAAATAAATGTCAATAAATGACCATTTGATTAGATTTTCACTTACGGTAAAGGACAAATAGAACTTTTGGAATTGTGTCCACCTGATAAACGCAGATATTACGTTTGATTATAATACATCCCTGTAAATGATAAGCTAATTAAAGAGAGACATAATGCTATATGTGTACCTCAAATTCAAAACACCTAGAAGAGAAACTTCATGGGATACTCCAAACATATTGTCATCTATTCTAAATTGTTTGCGATAGTTCTCCAGACCAACTGTTATTATGGATTCACAACTGTTTATACCAAACTCCGTACTAAGAGAGAGTCCCACTTGTTCCACATAAAAACAACATGATACCGCCATACAGTCATTTGATACTGAACATGCAACTACATCTGGAAGACTCGAATTTAGGTTCATTGGTGGACATTCTGCAAAGATATAAATAATTTCATTTACATAGGAAAATAATTCATCGTCAAGTTCAGTTGATTGATTAAATTATTAGGGTGTAATGGCAGTTAGGTTATAATGTTGTCGGAGCTGGGGTTTGAGCAGACAACACCTGGAAACACCAATATCTGATTTATGTGCTTTGTTAGTGCACTATATCAGTGACTTCGATTTGTGTAATATACTGCTTTGAATTATCAACAATAAGTAAAACGCGAAATTCCATTAGTCATAGTGTTAGATGTTATTATCCTAACAGAATTAGGTTTATGCATTAGGATATAAATTGAGGAGAGTTGTTCTAGTGTAACCTGCCGAGCCCCGCTAGCTCAGTCGGTAGCGACGCGGGCTGTCAATCAAGGGGTTGTGAATTCGAATCTCGGCTCGACCAACTTTCCCTCCGACGTCTGACAAAAGTCAATGCAACATGCGTCATTTGACTTTCACCAATGGGCTAAGTCTGTGTGGAAACGTAGCCAGTTTCTTGGAAATGTTGTTGTGTTGAGTATTGGTGTGAGAAAACCAGGAAACACATGAGTATGTAAACTGGCCGCCGTAATATGACTGAGAAAAACGGTGTTAAACCCCTATCAATCTATTGTAACCTTGGCCTTTACCTTTTGACTCCAAATAAATCTAGCATTCTAGCATCAAATATAAATTACTTGGATGCTGAAACAATTTTAAATGAATGTAATCGTGTGGCAATGACTGTTGACCTAACGATACAACAACTGAAAGGTGTATCGTTTGAGTCAACTCCATTTCATGTGTATGCATTAAAGTAGTAATACAAGTGGGAAATGTATGTTATTCCCATGACAGATTTGAGATGCCAGGAGGATGGGAAAATAAGTCATATATTACGTCATAGTATGTCACCATTTACACTGCAAAACAGTTTTACATGATAAGTGCCATATACACAGCTACCACATTAAACACCAGTTATGAATAATTAGATTCCTTTTCATCGACCGCATTATGTAATATATGATTAACTGACCATTTTAACGGTTGGTATAAGTAGTATTACCCGTCATGATATAACCCGCTTAATAACTAACTCATGCTGCCGTACTCCTTTGCTACACACAACAAACACTCGGTGTATATTCCCGTATTAAAAGAGCAATGGTAAAAGATATCTTTATAATTTACAATATGTTTCTATTCAATAAGTTTGTCTGATGAAACAACTAAAATGAATAAATACCAGAAGACAACTCATTCAATGAACCAACTTGGTCGTCTTTGATTGAGCAGGACTGTTTCAACACAAAATTGGTTAACTCCAGCTGATCTATAAGGTGCCCTTTCTGTAACTGTGTAAATGAACCAATAGTATATCCAACATCTGCAGTCCAGTCTGTCAGTACAAATTCTGAAATCGTACAAGGAGAACATATTTTCCGTAAACCATGTTTTCAACCTTTTCTTTGGCATTGATGACATCGAACATACACATAAGGAGCAATTTATTCCAGCTAGATATATGTACGCAATATTTTCTAGGATTTTTCAAAATTCTACTTACTACAACTTTTATTTTATTGAACTTAATACCTAATGTATCAGTGGTGCATGCTATTGATTGGCACGACTTGATTAATTGAATACTTCATATGGAATCAAACGAAAAGGAAACAACTCAAATATAAAATTGGCAACATGCATTATACTAACAGCGATACATTTATTTTTGAATAATTATGCCATATTACCTGGATTAACGTTTCCTTTGCTCCAGTTACATATCCTTTTCGGCAATTCTACATGGTTTAACACTAGCTCTGTCATAGCACATGGAAGATATGTATCTAGGCATATAGCAACTTCTAGATTAACCACATACAGGTCGTTGGAGTGAAGGTCAAATATTCCATAGCTAAAATATAAAAGCTTATTCAACAAATAGTCTAGTCTTTTATTTTCTGCCGTATGTGAAATGTAATAGTAGAAATATATTGAGAATTTTTTAGATTAAAATATATTTGAAAGTTATAAGATATTCGTCAAATGTAGTAAAGTCATAACGCCGTTTTAAATATCACGTCTTGCAAATAAGTACCTTATATTTCAGAGCTTATCAACAATTGAACTTTTGATACGGGCTATTTACAAGGGATAAGAATGATCGTATTAACATTAGTTGGTATAAAAGGTATTAAACGTTTAAAGGTACATATATATTGTTTTTCAAGTACGATCCATCAAACGTGATTTAACTGATGTTATATAATACATATTCACAAAGTTGAGCTTATTGCTCCTTTAGTAGAAATGAAGCAATATGTAACGTTTAACATAATTTATCTGAGCATTTAATGATCTTCAATGAAATTTTGTCCTCCTATGAGATTATGGTTTTTCTCAGTATTAGCTATCTCCATAAATCTTTGTAGTATATGTATTCAAACATCATTTTATTTGACCTGGCTTTTAAATAATTTAAAAGAAACAGAGAAATTAATGATTTAAATACAACATTTATGTTCCATAGTTTAACTACCTATGTTTCTAGTGCATACTTATATCATCATAGAGCATCTCTGCTGAATCGCTTGAGTTGTAAAATCACCAAAGTGTCTATAGTTTGGACATTAGCAGAAAAGGATATTTAAACCTACTCAATTCTGATGAATCCAAATAGATCGAAATGATCAGCTTTTCCCCACTGATAATTCTGAAGGGACCACACCCTAGTGTAATCTTCTATTTTTAAAACAGCTTTTCTCTTACAAGGATCTATGTTAAACGATATAGAGAAAGACCGGGATAGAGCAGGTACGTCAATACAGCAGGCAACATTGGTACATGAGTCCACATAACTACATGTCAGCAGAGGGTTGTTTCCTGGGAGAAGATTCTCTACACTGGAACAGTCTGTAAATAAAAATCAGAATATTGTGTTAAAATAAAATCAATTGTTTTAACTTTTATGTACTTCCAGGTCACTTAAAACCCCACAAATTAAATATCTACCATTAAAACGGCATCTTAACATGTGTTTTGTGATATAATTCGGTTTTGTACTTTTGATTGTTATTGAATTTTCAAACTGTAGACATGTTAAAGACCCTTTTTTGACCGACGTAATATAAGTACAGACCTGTGTTAGATAGTGGTAGAACACATCGTGCTGTAACATACTCTGCAATACCAAGATGTTCAAATAGCCTGTCCACAAATATATTGCTTAGACCAGATGCGCTGTCTAGCCCATTGTCAGCTTTCCAATCACTTAATGAAAAGGCTGCAAATAAATAAATAAAAAACATTTTTGTAATATGAAAAAGAACAAGAATACCATAGAATACCAACAAGTTGTGAATACCTTCGTAATTGAAATGTCAGGCAATGAAAGTACCAGATTGGAATTATTTAGAAAATACATGTATTTATACTTAACATGTACGGATAGTATCAGCATGTTAAGCATGATTGCAGTCAATGCACAAAAGACGGCATCGAACCATATTATTCAGTAAGGCGAAGAAGGAAACATGCGTTTTATATTCATTACAAGCAGACCACACACTCATTTAAAGTTTAAGAGTTTGACATGAATACACATACATGGAATCTTAAAGCTGTTATCCCAGGTGCATGAAGGATTCCTCACATTGATAGTTGGTAACTTTTCGTTCAGAATACAGTTGTATGAATCATAACAAAGTATCAATGTAGTATCAAGGATGTATAAATCTGGGCTTTTGTATGACATCAGTTTAAATCTGAAAAGAGATTTTTAGATATTAGACTCTAAAGATATTAATGCATTAATATTGTAACACTTGTTTATGCATAAAAGGTGTCTATGTAATGAATACCTATGGATAGTATGTCAAGCTCACAAATGTACATGATCAAGCTCTAGCCAATGGTAGACAAATTTGAAGCACTATATAACACATCAGCCCTGTGTTCCATAGTCACACAACTCAAACTCAAAACGCAAAACCTATATTTCGTTCCGTTTGATAGGCATAGCGTAAACGTATTTACGTTGTATTTACTATGGAACACACGGCTGATTGCAACATGCCAAACTTTTAATTCTTTTATGAATGAGATAAAATACGAATATAAAGTTTTTCTTAGTTTCTTCAATTGATAACAACCAGTGGTAATATTCTATTCGAACCTTATTTTCATAAGTCCATGTAGATCGAAGTCTACAGTTTCACCAAAGAGGAATGATTCCGTACTCCAAGCATGCGTACGTCCCTGAATCCCAACACTCAGTCTCTGATTACAAATATCTAGGTCAATAAAACTGTTCAATGTTACTCCCAAATAAAGAGCATCCACGCAGCACTCCAGTTTTCGACATGAATTGTCAATGTAGCATGATACTGTATCGTGAAGGTCTTGGGTTGAATGGACAGTCATACAGTCTAAAATAAAGAGATGTTTGCAATATGTGTGAGCGTGATAACATAATAATACTAAATTCAGCTGGTGTAGGAAAAAGTAAAACAGGTTATGCTCCTAAAGCAGTGAAGGCTTTTAGTAGAGAAATTCACTTAAGGACTATGTAGGTTTTGTTTAGAAATATGTAAATTTGATATATATTAGAACCCGTTGACTATACAAACCAGATAGTAGTCCATTCACACCATCATACGGAGCCATCTCTCTGTCACATTGATTAGACTGTATGTACTCTCCAATGTTATTATCTTCTAGAAACACAGATAATGCATTCTGACTCAGCTTATCACCTTGGTAATCAAACATGTCTTCTAAATGTTTTACATATGGCTGGTCTGGAATAGAACAAGAGCGACATCATGGTCTTATGTCAAACGAATTAAATGGCGGAACCAACGCAGAGACAATAACACATTTTGTGATCAGGTAAGCTTATACTATATTGTTCACAATATGTGTCTTACGTTTGGCCAAGTGACCTGGTTTTTGAATGGCTATGACCCAATATGGAACAGACACCTAGATAGAATAAAGCTCAACCTTATGACATACTTCAAGTGACAAACGCGACCAAACATGACCCATGTGCCAACTTAGTGTATATATCACCAGGACAAACAAACAATCTGACTAAGTCTCACAGTTGTTTCTATTGTTTCAATCAGGTTATCAAGTAAGCTTATACTATATTGTCCACTATGTGTCTTGTGTTTAGCCAAGTTATCTGTTGAATAACTTGATATAATCCAATATGGAACAGAGACCTTGATAGTATGAAGCTAAACCTTACGACATGCATCAATACGCATGTTCCAACTTAGCGTAGATATCACCAAGACAAACAATTTAACTAAGTCTCACAAATTGTTCCAGTGTGTCCATCAGATAGTTTTTCATTATAGCCTACTTATTTAGTTTTTACCAGCATGACATGTATTAAAACTTAGCCTATATATATCATTTGGACAAACATTCTGTCAAATTCTCAACAATCTAGATTAAAATTGCAGCCTGAGCATTCATGAGTATTTTCTTATAATATATTGTAACGTTGTTGGGATATGTAAGGTGCATAGTGTTTACAAGGTTTTTCATAAATTCGACAAAGGTACCTTTTTCATGCAAAATGACACAGTTTAAAAGCTGTCTAATATGTGATGAAATTGCATGCTTTGGTGTACTTTTGTACAAACTGGATGACTAGGGTGGACTCCTGAGGGTTCACAAGTGACGAAGTTTTATCCACACGCGACCAAAGTTCAAACTAGAGATTCACTGGGTTTAAAGAGTTTGATAATTGTTTCATGATGGATTTATATGAATTATGTGGTCTCTTAGAACATTTACGAGGGTCTCTTTTCTCTAAAATATGACATCATGATTGAAGGATAAAAAGGATGCCTCTTGAAAGGCTCTTCTTTCTAAATTGGACTAATGACATATATACACAATGTGACTCAATTTCAGAATTGATCGAGATTTTAAAGTCTACGATATTATCTTAAATATTAAATATTTATAATTTCCAGGGGACGAACGTCTGGTTTTCCTAAAACAATACATTTTTCTATCGAGTCAAATATTGCTACAGACAGGCACACGACGTCAAGCCTCCCATTTGCATTCGGCGAGGAAAAACAAGAGTGTCGAACTGTAAAATAAATTTAAAAAACACGTATATTGAGGATCTCACTTACCTGTCCATAGAAAGCCTATACTGGCACTGCATATTGGTTTTAGAATTTGTGTTTGGTTGTAGATTGAATGCTCAAATTCACATCTAAATTCAAAGCAGACGGCTATTCGTAATGAAAGAACAACTGCTTCTGCCCCAAGGAAATCTTCAATTGAAAACCTGCAATGAATGTTCACGACATATGATCCACTCTAGTTGTAATGTAGCATTGTTGTATTCACCTTTGGAATCATATACAGAGAGAAAACTGTCAAAACAACTGCGCTTTTATTTGCATTTCAATTATCTATATGGTCTGCATATTCCTTAACACCCCGTGTTGTTATGCTCATGCTGCATACGATTTCCACGTGAAAGAGCCAGCCCTCAGTGAGCTAATTACTGTTGTATCTTTTGTAAACAAACTTTAACATGCTGGCATCAACGAAATACTTTGTTAACGTTCTGGTAGTTATATACATCTTACACAAAGAAAAAAGGAAAGGTAATAAAGTCGAGGTCTGTACAATTAATATTATGCTTATAATGCCAGTTATATATAGATACTCCCTTTGCCAAGCTGTTGTGTTGGTTAAAATCATATTCAAGCACGGTCATGATAGGAAGTGACCTGAATAATCTCACTTAATAAGTTTTGATATCAAGTACAGTGATGAAATGATAATTTAAACCGAACTAAACTGTGAGTACAAGACCTTTTAAAGAGATGAAGCATGTAATTCATTGTTTATGTTTTGTTACTTTTGTAGTATATCCTTTAGTATAAGGAAGAAAAATCAATTGATTCAACAAAATCTGCCAAAGGATAAGTAGTGTATCAATGATCAATGTATACCTATTATTAAATTATAAAATAAACTTACGTCATTTGAATGACCCCATACAAATCCACAGTTCTTTCTTCTCTGTACTCATAATCAAACAATGATATATCAACTCTAAACTGTTCTAGCACCACAGACAACAACATTTTACATGGATCAAGCTCAAAGGACATGTACATATGACGGTTGAGAAATTCTATATGTGTACAGCTCTGGACTGATAAACAACTAGAAGACACTTGGAATGATGTTTCTGCAGGAGCGTCAACTGTGAAGTAACTGCATTCTGCAAAGGGAATCGATATCTCAATATATAAAAAACGGGTCTTAAAACAATTGTCCCTTGTGTAATTTTCGAAATAAGTTATATTTCAAACTGTATTTTTTTAAATTTGAATATAAACATAAATAGGACGTGCAATTTGCACCTTAAATAAACATAAACTTGCATTTGTAAATTCTTGAACGAATTAGATAATACTTGCGCAGTCATAATGATTGTATGAAAATGAACTAGATATTCTTTAGTTAAACTTACCATTTCGCCATGAACTGGAGTGTCTGCTACACTGTACCGGTAATAAATAGTCATTAATCCCAAGTTCTGTCAACAGTTTGTCTATAAGTGGTTGGGTTAGGTCTGACGCTGAAACGAACCCTTCATTGTTTACCCATGCTGACAGGGAAAAATCTGAAATAACGGTTAAAATGCACTGTCTGTATCACCAGTTCGGCATTCTGTCATATTACCAAGGAGTATATAACACGGCATTTAAAAGGAAAGTTTACTCACTTATCATACTAGGGGAATATGCCTACATGCGTGTGTTAGTTTGTAAATGAACTGTTTGAAAGTTCGAATGGGTTGCAGTGGCAGGTGTTCGTTTAGTAAACTACTGTTAAATTCCATTCTTTAAGTATTTAAAATGTCAAATTCCATAACTTTGGTTGCCATGTTGTTTGATACAGAAGAACATGGCACGATGGATTCAGTAATATTGTCAACCTTAGAACACTCAGAAAGGTGCTATAATGTATCAATGTTATCAAGAACATGGCACAGGGAATCACCGTTCTAACGGATAAAATTGAGACAAAAGAGTGACACTTTTAAACATTTCTTTGAAATTATTTTAAAACAGGGCGTTTTTTGTATAATTCTGTTATTATGGCAATAATATCGTTGTATGGAATTTTATTTACAATTGGCTATATAAGAACATTGGTTTCTCTTTATACTTCACTGACGGTGATCGTGATGGCGGTCAAGATAACCCACGTCGAAGTAGAAAGTTAACACCAAACTTACCAGGTATGATAAATCCTGGATGCCAGCCACAAAATGGTTTAGAAACTCTATGCTGTTGATACAATGGAAATTCTAGAAGACAATCACCCCTGGAGAAACACACCTTTATACCAATGTCAATAATGTAGCTTTGTTCTGCTTTAAGGTCAAACACTCTAAACCTGCGATTACAAATCAAAATAACAACATAAAGCGATTACAGATTTAATATTTCATACTCACACATATTCCAATATGTTTAGAAAAAAAACATATGACAAAGTTATCAGCATTGATTAAGATTTGCTTTAAAATAAGCTTTATGTTATAAAATCAAAGGCTAAAATAATACATATGGAATAGCAGTCCTTACCATGAATACAATGCAACATACTTACTCTATTTGAAAGATTCCTTCAACTTGAACTGTTTTCCATTGGCCAAAGTGATAGTTATTGAAGAGTATGGACGTGTTAAAGTCTCCAATGGCGGCATGTAGCGCGAACGCACATGTGTCAATACTCATATAGGCCCGTACCGAGCGTTTGATGACACCGACATCCATACAACATTCTACACTTAAACATGACTGTGATATTCTACACTGAACTCCGTATGGCAGGTCTAGATGTGGCAATTCAGCACACATATCTGAAGGATAAACATTGAGAACTTTTAACCTTTTAAAATGTGCAGACGCGTATTTACGAAATTGACGAAGATGACTTCTGAAAACAGTCAAGCAAAAGGAAAATTAGTCAAAATAAGCAATTACTCATTTCATTAATTGTAGTTTAATGCCTTTTTCAACTTTAAGATGGCGGCCAGTTAACCTTACCATATATAAACTGACACCAGTATTTCACACAACATTCTACTTTGGCTACCTTACATTAAAAAGTGTTGTTTGTCCTATAACTTGAAGGCGAATGACGCACAGCGTATTGACCTTTTTCAATGATTGGAAAAAATTAATATAGAAGTTACCCTTGTCCTTACCCATTAAGCTGACGCGGCTTAAGTCACCTTTTACCAAACTATTTTACTCCCTATTCAATAATTTCAATTTTATTTATAGTATGTTTGCCATTGATGTTAACACAAATGTGAGATCCTTAGTCTGATATAAGAATATATAGACACATCTACAGCACCAGTCCTTTAAAGAAAGATATGGGGAAAATAAATAGTTTCTCATTTTATATAGTGTACAACTCTACATCAACATCGTATATGATAAGTTTGAGAGTTTACAATTTGTTTCTCAGTCGAATTAAATGTACACAGTTCTACTATATCTAATACTGGAAGTGGCTAACATAAGGTTGTGACATAATATCCTTGAAACATACCTGTTATTGTAAAATTTCCACACCCTTCCTCAGATAAATAAGTATCTAAACCAGTTGTTTCAATTAGTTGTGTTACAACTCCATCAGTAATACTGTCAATTGAATCTATACTGTTTTCTGACAGAAACCGGTCCAGGTTAAAATCTGAAAAGGAAAGGGTCACTTTTTTGAAATATAACGTTAACTAGTGATGGTGGCTGAAAAAAACATATAAAACAGAGGTAACTGTAAGGACAATACACATTTATTCTCTCATTAAAGCTAACATTTGGTATATAGTATATTTAATATAACATTGAACATGCCAGACAGTCCAATGAGAACATAATGGTTTAGGAATAACAATACTAGATAGTACGGCGATGTTCAGTAAACAATCACCATCGTCCTCTAAACAAAATCATATTCTCACATTTTGCCCGCATTTGATTAACAGTATATATCATATAATATTGTACATACCAGGTATAAGGAGGCCAGTTCCAAAAGAACAGAATGGTTTAGGAACAACAATATTAGACAGTACAGCAATGTCCAGTAAACAGTCCCCGTCGTCCTCTAAACATACTTGTATTCTCACATATAGGCCTAGATTCCCTTCATCTTCGTTTGTCATTGTAAACCTGTATACAAGTGAATTAAAAATATATAAATGTAACACTATCAACTCATAAATCGAGCCACAACATCCCAGTATGTATCGACAAGAGCCATTACTCCAGGGGTCGTAGTTTCTAACACAAGCTCAGTCTGTAACGACAAGAGCTATTAATTCCTGGGGTCGTAGATACTTATCCTAACATTGTCTGTAACGACAAGATCTAGTATTCCTGGGGTCGTAGATTATAACCCCAGCTCAGTCTGTAACGACACGAGCCATTAATTCCAGGGGTCGTATATTATAACCCCAGCTCAGTCTGTAACGACACGAGCCATTAATTCCGGGGGTAGTAGATTATAATCCCAGCTCAGTCTGTAACGACAAGTGCCATTCATTCCAGGGGTCGTAGGTTCTAACCTAAGCCCAGTCTGTCACGACAATAGCTATTAGTCGTAGTGCATATCGTAGATTCAAACCCCAGCTCAGTCTGTAACGACAAGAGCTTTACTGAGGTCGTAACATATAACCCCAGTTCAGTCTGTAACGACAACATATATTGATCCATGGTTCTTATGATCTAACCCCGACTCGACAATGTATTCCGATGGCAGATACATGTCTTTGGGAAGTCGTAGTTGAAGACTTCCCCATGATGCAAGTGAGCGTACACTCCAATCAGTCAATTTGTATTACACTAAACATAGACATACTTTCAATAAGTTCGAAACATCAAAAGCATATTCATGTTAACCAGTGATACATTTGAAGAGTCGTCTGCTTCAAACATACAAACATACATACATAACATGATTTAGGTTTACCCAAAGATGTAATTTCTTAGACAGAGCTTGTGTAATTGTAACACACTTGTAATCCGTTGACATACACTCATTACTACGTTACAGCAATTCTTTTAAAATTTAGGCAACGTAATATGCAAGGCAAACTATGTTTATGTTAGTGCATGCAAACTTTGTATAACTACCATCTGTAGCAAGTGGTACATATCTGTTATTTCTGTGGATTAGGGACCCTGAGGGGTTAAAAACATAGCTATACTTACGAGATTCTAAAAACTCCTAGAAGATAAACATTACTTTCTTCCCCTGTAAGACAAAACAATCAAAGTTGTTGGATATATGTCAACTATGAAAATATGTTGTTAAAACCAATGTATACACAAGGTCATTAACAGATTTTATGCTGTTCCTGCATAACATTACTGTAGACTGTCATCATTAAGTTAAGTGGCATTAAATTTAAAATAAATGTATAATTCAGTGAGAATATAAACCGGGGGGTTTTCAGATTGACCTAACACACTGTATAATTAGGCATGAGTTGGGTTATACAATGTAATGATTTTAATAATTGAAATCGACAAGCATTTGCAATGGTGTTCGGTGTGTACCGTATGCATGAACAAGATCCACAGAGTGGAAGACAGTGCCAACAATCTATTACACATGCTTGCAACATAGATATGTATGGTATGCATTGAGATTAATGTATACGTAGTAAGGAAAACCATACAATTTCCCTTGGTAGATTGTTTAACGTAAAAACTTACCGAATGTGTAATCCACAAATGCAACTTGTACTTTATACTTCTCTATATATGCTTCTAATACATAGTTACATGTGTCTAGAATAATTTTAAAAGTCACAGATCGTCTTAGAAGGCTCACATCAAGGCAACATTGAACTTCTGTACATGACTTGGTTAACTGACATGATATTACATCTGGTAGTGTTTGGAATATTATATTTGCTCCACATTCTGAAATGAAAATGATGTAAACAAAACAAAACAAACAATGTTTTAACTTCCTAAGTTATCATTCTATTCTAATAATATCAACTTCTGACTTGGGAACGATTTCTAATGAAACACTTATGTTGAACACCATTGTATTGGTCACTACTCTGATTGACGATAGAGGTTTGTTGCTAAAAGTATGCAGTATTTTTCTTTTCTTCAAATGCTTTCAGTTTAAATTTAAGCGTAATCAATAAAAAGGTGTTGTGCTAGATGCACATCCATACATTTGTTATGACACTATGGTAACTATAGTTACAAAAAGGATATGTGAATTAGTTAATTACTTCTTACCGTCTGAATAACAAATTGCTAAATACAATACTTGTAAAATTGTCAAAATTGTGCTACTGGATTGTTTTATGTCGCTGTGGGAGATTTATCCATTAAAAAAGAAATATCATGAATGCCATAGGAAACTATGTTCGAAGTGTTATTAAACTAAATATGATAATTCCCAACTCTTCTTAACATAACTTTACCTGACGTCCAGCCTGAGTGTTCATGAACTTCATCAGTCCTGTTACATGATCGGTCATTCATATAGTCATCAACACCAAGATCTTCTAATAACGCATTCACAGCTGCATCAACCATTGTTTCACCAGCATCTATGCTGTTGGTTTCGAGCCAGGCTTCTAACGAAAACCCTTGAGGTAGACACATTATTAATCGTATTAAAAATATTCTGATAATAACTTAAGTAAAGCCCTTTCCATGGCAATATTGTAACAAATCATGGTCGTATAGCTGATTTCGAACCATACCATAACTATTTAGAATACTTCTGATATGATGTTTTCAGTTTATTACATTTTGGCGTAATACATTTACCATTCTATCTACGTCGGTCATCTGATAAACCAGATAGATATATTCCACAGTAAGAATTTATGATTATCTCATTCCTGTATATTTATATAAACCTTCGGAGTACGTGTACGTTATAAGGATTAAAAACAGCATTTGTGTGATCTTAAACATAGGTCACGAGTTGGTTGATTAATTGGTAAGTTATGATTTAACGCCGTTTCCAGCAATTCCTCAATCATATAATGGACGCCAGTTTACGTATACATGTGTTTATTGGCTTTTTCACCCCGGTTTTCTACACAACACTTACACCAGGCAATGTTCTGCTTTATCACAAAGACGGTTAGCCGATTGGTGGGTAAGGAATTGCGTGTGTTACATTTTCTTTTATCAAACGTCTGAAATACTGTTGACAGAGCTGGAGTCCGAACTCAAAACCACTGAATTGACAGTCCACGTTTTTACCGACTGAGTTACGGCCATGTCACTAGAATTGTTTGTTTACAACGAGACAGCGTTGTAATATCACACGAATGAGCTTGAGTATTCTATCAATTATATATTGCAACATTAGAACGAACAGGGAAGATACGTTGTTAAACATCATCAATGAGTAGACAAACATGCAACATTTGATGTTTACATTTAGTCTTTGGGTTGTCTTTGAATATCGTTTTTTCAATGTTGACTTTGCAATCAGTGATGATCAGGATAAGTATATGCATCAAAAAACAAAATGATAAAGATCTGTCTGTTTTATAGTTCAATATTATTGAGGCTTTTCAAAGAGTTATACCTGGTGAAATAAATCCAGCATCCCATCTGCACAAAGGCTTGGTGAATGTAACATTTTTGAGAACATGTGCTGTGATAATACACTCAGATTCCTCAAAACAGACCTGTATCTCCCCATCCACTATATACTCTCTGTCCATCTCTTTGTTCAGAATAGTGTATCTATAAAGAAGGACTTTTGATAATAATACCTTTAACCATCACACCTGATACATGCAACTTCAAACAACGTTTTGGGGGCATGTCTGCCAAAGTTAATAAGTTCATAAGGATGTTAACTTGATATTGTTTGTCCAAAGCTACATTACCAAGAGATTTAATAAAAATATTAGTATGTGATGAAACAGTACACTATGACCATTGCATTTTCAGCAATTTCAGTCCAGAGGTACGTTTGAAATGTGATCCAGTTATTCACAATGGTGAATCTGTTCGGCAATGCATTAATATAGGTGTTCAAAGGAACACATGTTTCACCTACAAATAACTCAGAGTTAAAACAATTTCCAAAATTAATGTCAAAGTGTGATGGAAGGAATGATTCGAAGACAAACAGATAATTAAGACGTGGTCCCTAAGTGACATCGTGTCTTACCGTCTGAACAGGACAAACAGTGCTTGGATACAAAAGTTGCAAATTTAAGAAAGATGAAACTATCAGTGTTGACTTACTTGAATCGGACAACTCCAAACAGCGTGATAACCTGTGTTGATCCTAAAGAGAGAACAGATATGTAAAACTGTATTCACAAATTCAATTCATAACACAAATAATAAACAGGTGTTATCGTGATAGTGTATCTTTTATAGTGTGTCGTTCAAATATAATCCTAGAGATCATATTCTCATCAACAATACTTTCGAATAAATTCAATATCTAAAGGTGTTTACTCAATTAATATCATTGAAAATGTACATATATGTATACAAATTAGTTTGACCTGCTGTTCGAAGTCGGTGGTAATATTTAAATATTTATAAGAACGTGACATATAACAATAACATTAAAGCAAAGACTATAAAGACTATAAAAGGAAATACGAGATTGTATCCGCTTCCAATCTTTAATTCAGAATATATCGTATGTAAAAAGAACTAATAAATGATACAAACCCCAAGTGTAATCGACAAGCGAAATGTTTCTTCTGAAGTTCTCAATACCAACAATTAGGCTGTGATCACATCCATTGAGTTCAAATACAACATGTATTTTTCTTTTTAAAACGCCAGTGTTAACACAACAATGGATACCAGTACAGAAGTCAGGTATATAACAAACCACATCATTCGGTAATGCGTCTAATGATAGGGCCAATGGACAATCTGAAAGGGACATGTATGATAATTTACCATTGCGTTTATTATGCTGGGTTTATTGTATTGGAAACTAAGTTAACACAACAACGGATACTAGTACCAAAATCCTCGGGTATAAAACAAACAATACCATTCGGTTATGGATTCTAGGTTGGTGCCAAACGGAAATCTGAAAGAGACAATTACAGTCAAAGCTGTGCTAAGGACAATATGTATAGCACTTCACTGTCTATAACAACAACTCTTTAGATTTCCCACCTGTAATTAAAGAGCATATGTGAACAAAGACCATATTGTTTTTTCCCATGGGTGGTCTTTAAACACAGGTTGTACTGTAAATAGTTTAACATGGGGTTTTATTATTCCGAATTAAACGTTAACAAAACAAAAGAATATAGGTATATAAAAGACCGCGTCACCCGGTTAACGATCAAAGGTTCGGAACAAAGACAATCTGTTTCAACGTCAGAAGCAATTTATCTGATATATCTTTGCATGTACTATTTATTCAGGAAATGATTTTTTGAGATTTTAGTGACTTACAATTCTTCCATCCATGTTCGCTACTACTGTATGGGTATGCCGTAAGTTGGCACACATCATCTTCAAAGTATTTGCCAATGCCAAGATCATCTATTAAACGTGGCATTAAAACATCCGTAACTGATTCTGAATCTACCAAATCATGACTTGCTAACCAACCCTGGTATGAAAAATCTGAAAAAGAGCACATATATTTAACCATTTTTATACGACATTTAGGGAAAATGTATCACTTTCAAAGGGTCTTATAATAAAAAAGATATGCACTTACGGTACATTTAAATAATTATTTTGGTGGGGATCAAAACACGATCAGAAGTTGCTTGATTCGAGATATTTCCTTATTCAAGTCTTTTTTACTGCATATTGATCCAACGTTTACGCTTTGGGTTAACTACATTTATAACTGTCATAAATTTAGATAAATATTTGGTGGGAAAGAGCTCACTTTGAGTGTTGTATTAAGGGAAACAATAGCTTATATATTTCACAAAAAGGATCTTGTACACATACTCTTTGGTTGCGTTATATCTTATGGGGGGGGGGGGGGGAATACTAAATTAAGGAGCACGGTAAAAGTACCATTTTTAAAACTCAAGCAACATATAATAATTAAGTTGAACAATAAAAAACGTTTTTTTATCATTTTTTTCAATAAATATTAAAGAAACCACTTGAACACATCAAGTAAGCTCACGTTCGAATGATATATTTTGACTGTAAATGTTTGCAGATACTTCTACTACTTCAGAGACAACAAGCTTTATTTATTACTTGTTGGAATCCTACAAATCAGTGAAGTAAAAAAGGACGTGACCTAATACATAGTTGCATAATGCATAGTAATCGTTACCTGGGTCTTTAAAGGTAAGATCCCAATTACAAGCGAGTTTTGGAAGTCTGTAATCTTGCAGGATATCAGCAATCTTAACACAATCGATCCCAACAGATAAACACACATTCAGGTCTATGGATACAACAAATGCAGCTGTGTCTCTCTCGTCAATCACAGTGTACCTATATATCAATACAGAATACAAGAATAAGTAAACTTTTTTTTAAACTAGTTTTTCTACATCACAATGTTCATGGAAAGTAAAATATCGGATTTATAAGCTATTATTAAAGTTTCAGTTTTCACTGCACATTTAATGGATCTTTCAAACATAGTTGTGCCTTTAAGGTTTATGAGCAAGTTTTTTACGAACAGATCATTAACATCTTAAATTATTTGATAGTATGTACATACCCAAGCATGATAAATCCTTTCAAATCTATGTACAGCTTTTCACCTGCAACGAAATGCTTCATAGTTAGAATTATCAATCAAATACTTCATTTATTCCTTGTATCTAACTTCCATCATATATTCATTATCACAGAGTACATATATGGTTAATAAAATTAGTTTAGTTTTAATATTGTTATAGCATTTATCATCATAAAATAATACATCAGATTAAATTATTAAGATGACGCTATATCGCTTGGATTGGATTTTGTAACGGAATCATACTCGAGTAAAGAAGAAACTACATGTAGCTCAACCCGTGGCAGTCATGACCTTCAAATAAATAGGATGACTAAATTCATCAAAGTTAAAACCTTCCTACATACTTTAACAGTTTCATTATTTATTTTCACTATGTTTTCCAAGTGTCATTTACATATGTGGAACGGTGTTTGAGTTATGAGGTTAGTTTAAATTGCGGGACGTCGCAGACGCATACGCATACGATGACGACGCCAAGGGTATCACAATAACTTGACTTTTCTTCTGAAGACAGACGAGCCCAAAACATCATTCGTTCGTTCCTTTTTAAATCAGACGATGTATTTTAAGCATAGTCGGGGAAAAAACACGCTGCCGTTCTAGTTTGTTATCAATGCAGCTGCTTGTTAAGTGATCAGTTTGGAGCAGTAGTTTTATCAAATATAATATAGGATTAATAAAATATCTAAAGGTGTTTACTTAATAATCAATACTTATCGACGGCGACACAGGTAGCTAACAGTTGCCAGACGAACTTACCAAATTGTAGGTCTTCAAATGTCCTCTCATATATCAAGTCTTCAATGTAGACAGTAAACACAAACTCGCAACCGTTCAAAGATACACCTACTGTAAATGAGTACTGTACCTCTGGCACGTACATACAGCATGTTATACCCGTACAGTAGTCTTCTATATGACAATGGACGTTGTTGGGTAATGTAGGCAAGGTCAGACTTACGGGGCAATCTGTTACGAGACGAAAGAACAACATACTTAGATGTGTGTATGTTCATATACGCATGCAGTACGTCGATCATTAAAGAAATAGTATGCAATAAAATCATAAATCATCGAACTCAATTTCACGAATTGCCAATATAAGGACGAGTAATACTTTCACTGTCAACAAATTAAATGATATAATAACTCATTCTGGAAATTCTTAGAGGAACGAAACAATATCTTCGATAAATTCGATAAATATTCACAAAATATCAAATTAAAGGGATTTCCTAGTCTGATATTTCGTCAATCTGAGAAATTTGAAATACAGATGATATTTTGTTCAGGTATCAATCCTTTCTACCTACTTTTATTAAAAGTAGACACAATCTGATTATAGACGCTTATGATTGAAAATTATTTGTAAATCCTTGCTCGACGTTTGCCTTCTTCGTATATACTAAAGTTAAGTATATATGGGAGGAGCATGGGCATAATGGTGTATTGTGTGTACGGGGAATGTAGGACATAATGATTATACGAAATGGTCGCTGTGCTTTAACCGAACAACGGTCGTAAACATCGTAAATATCCAACTTATCTATGCACAAACTAAATATTGAGTAAGGTATTAATGACAAACCTGATGTCCATCCATTTACTTGTCCATTAAACATGGAATCACTTAATGAACATGGGGGAGATCTCAGATGTTGGGAAATACCTAGTTCTTCAAACAGTTTGGATAACAAAACATGACTAATTTGACTTCCAATATTTCCTTTGTTTTCCTCAAGCCATGTCTCTAACGAAAAATCTAATAAAACAGAAACAACATATTTGATTAAGTATTGATTGGTATTTTATACATCCCAAATCGTCAAAAGACTTCTGCTCAAACAGATTGTGAATCTCTGAAAACAGTAAATTAGGTTAAGATGAAATTAAACTGTGACATACAATAATGTATAATTTTTGTATTTTTATGATATCATACA
Source organism: Clinocardium nuttallii (assembly GCA_031471495.1). Classification (NCBI taxonomy): domain Eukaryota; kingdom Metazoa; phylum Mollusca; class Bivalvia; order Cardiida; family Cardiidae; genus Clinocardium; species Clinocardium nuttallii. The sequence goes on from JAUELF010059222.1 coordinate 26,749, forward strand.
TTCATAAATTAGAAAAATATTTATATTTTTAAACATTAATTAAGTAATATAGGGGCAATGTCAAGTTGCTTAAAAATCGAAGGGAGTGTGTTTTGTCCTATATATATATTGCAATCGCCATCCATTAATATTAGACATATTGGTGATGTCCACACTGTTTTATCAACTTGTACATGCACCTTTAAGTCTGTATTTCGTCTCTAAATCTTTTGAAATATACCATTTATCTCAATCAGAAATGACTCTCGGGAAGATTTTAACAGGCAAATACACCCAAAGTCATCAGATCAGTAATTACGTCATTTAGCAAAAGTTTTGCATCTAAGTGCGCAAGTGTAAGTATTACTCAATGATGACATTGAGATCTCACATAGTTTATTAAAATAGTTTTATCTTGATAACCGTTCACTACATAGTAGGTCAAATTTATATTACGAAAAAAACATAAATGGGTAACATGTGTGAGAATTATTTGTTTTCATAACTCATGGAAGGAATCAACTGTGGTCGAGTGGTTAGCGTCGGGGATTTCGAAACAGAGTGTCCCTGGATCGATCCCCAGTCGCGGCAATTCGGTCATGGTGGAGTGCCCTTGGGCACGGCACATTTTCTAGCCTAGTACTGGTTT
>JAUELF010059223.1:0-16619 GCA_031471495.1 Clinocardium nuttallii
GGTCATGGTGGAGTGCCCTTGGGCAAGGCACATTTTCTAGCATAGTACTGGTTTGTTTACCCAGGGATCATGAATAAATAAATTTAATTGCGCGCTAAATGACCTTCATTCATTCGGAATGTCCTCACCAAAATTCCTTCATTTTTAGGTTCACTGTCTTGACAAATGTGTCCGTTATGTGAGGGTGTGTACGTCAATGTACTTCAAACCCTATCAACTTGGCCAATTGGAATAAAACTTCATAGGAGACATGCTCTCAATGTCCTCTCCTAAATTCCTTCAGATTGTTTGGATCCATGGACAATTCTGGTTTCCATGGCAACCAAAAGAGAAAAATATAAAATACTCTCCTTCAAACCTGTTTAGCTGTTTCAAAAATAAAATATTCAAATAATTTTGTAGAAATGTTCCTCATTACCCTTGATCAGATTCATTCAAGCAATATAGATTGATAAAAAACCATGGCTGCCAGGGGGCGGGGCAATTATGCCTTAAATGGCTATAGTGAAAACTTTATATTTTCTTCTAAAAGTGCCTGGCTGATTTTCAAAGAATTTTGTAGAAGTGTTCCTTGGGTGACCCACTATCAGATTCCTTCAAGCCATATTGGTTGGTTAAAAACATGGCCGCCAGGGGGCAGGTTTTGCCTAATATTGGCTAAAGTGATAACTGGCCGATTTTCAAATAATTTTGTAAAAATTTTCCTTGGGTCACTCTATCGGATTCCACCAAGCCATGTTGATTGGTCTAAAAAGTATGGCATGCCAGAGGGGTCTGTTAGCCTTATATTTGCTTTAGTGAAAACTTTAAAAATCTTCTCCTATTCGGCCGATTTATCAAATAATTTTGCAGAAATGTTCCTTTGGTGGTGACACGTACTGTATGAGATTCCTTTAAGTCATGGTGATTGGTAAAAGAAAAAATGGCCACCAGGGGGCTGTTTGGAGATTTATTGTTGTTGCCTTATAGCAGTGGAGCAATACTGGCCCTTTTTGGGCCTCTTGTTTTTCTATCCATGCAGAATTCTGGTTTCCGAAAGAAAAAAAAATCTCTTCAAAAACCTGTTAGCCGTTTACAAAAACATGTTGTAGAAATGTTACTTTCGTGACCCTCTTTCAGATTCCACCAAGTCATGTTGATTGGTAGAAAAACATGGCCAATGGAGAGAGGGGGCTGTTTTGCCTAATATGGCTTAAGTGAAAACTTTAAAATTCTTTTTCTCCAAAAGATTGTGCCAAAATTGCTTCAAGGTATGTTGATTGGTGTAAAAAAGGGGAGAGCGATCCAAGGGCCATCAGTATTATAGTTATATCATGGCAGCTAGTTCATAGTGTTTCCTTGCTTTTCCTACCAGCACACAATCTTCTCGGGCAACAGACCACCTTCCCACATAGACAATTAAGCCCATTGGAAGAAGAGGAGTGCATGTTGCCAATCATCAGAATGAATAATCGGGCCAGGTACCAAACTCATGCCTCCTGGATGAGAGATGAAAGGCTGAGCCAGGTACCAAACTCATGCCCCCTGGATGGGAGATGAATGGCTGAGCCAGTTACCAAACTCATGCTTCCTGGATGGGAGATGAATGGCTGAGCCAGGTACCAAACTCATGCCCCCTGGGTGGGAGATGAATGGTTGAGCCAGGTACCAAACTAATGCCCCCTGGATTGGAAAATGAATGGCTGAGGCCGGTACCAAACTCATGCCGCATGGATGGGAGATGAAGGGCTGAGCCAGGTACCAAACTCATGCCCCCCCAGATGGGAAATGGATGTCCAATGGAGTGATTTTTAGCTCCACTGGGCTTATGTCATGGCTAATGCGTCAGTCTATGCGTCAACTATTTGCTTCAAACAACGTCTCCCTAACTACTTGGTCAATTTTGATGAAACTTACTCCCAATGTCCTCCTAAATTCCGTCATTTTGTTTTACCCGTGTTATATCATTACGCATATACATTTTTCACTATATCATTACGCATATACATGTTTCACTATATCATTACTGTTTAGAGATTTAATTAAGTCTAATGGCAATGGAGCGATATTGGCCCTCTTTAAACTCTTGTTCCCCTTTTCAATGAGTCGTCAAAAGTCAATTATGTAGATGAAAAGGTTAGTAAGCAAGTACAGTCTTACAGAGAGTTTAATTAACATTGTTTTCATGATACGGGATTTAATTCCCAAAACATGAAAACAATGTTTATTAAACTTTATATTATATACTCGGCAATAATTTTCGATTTTAAATGACAAAACCCCTGTGCAGCTCATTACTTTTAGCTCAGAAGCGGAGCGATCTGAATGACGTCATCTGCAAGTTTTGCAGTGACGTCACTAAGCACGCAACCGACAAATGTCGAACATTCCGAATATCCGGCTAGTGAGCTACATCGCACACTGGGCGATATTGCTCAGTAGACAAAAAGCATGTTATAGGTTTTCTCAAGTTGGGAAATCTCTTTTGTTCATCATTGAGTATATAATATATGTTATTGTATGTTTTGTACGCGACTGTCATGTACACATGTTTTATTTAAGTTTTACGTGTTTGTATGAAATATATGCATTTTATTGGAAAACATTTCAACTGAAAAACATTATGCGATATTTTAAACGTTGATGTGCATGCATTGATCAATAGAAAATGTAATATTCGTATCTTACATGTGTCACATTCCCCGTGGTTTGTGAACCCATCTGCGCATTTACAGTCACTCGATAATACCATGTCTCCGCTGCAGGTACCTGGATAACATCGCGCACCTGGTCGCCAGGAACACGCACCTGAAAATACACACTTTGTCAAAATTCAATTCTTGTAAAACTAGGCATGATACAACTTATAATTTCGTACAATTTATCTTACTTGTAAGCTGTTTTCTGACAAACAAACATCAATTCGGTCCATCTCACATGCCAATTAATTGGACACGCTACCTTCGTCAATGTTCGTATTACCCCAGTCAGTATTTGTAAACAAAACAACAAACATTCACGTAAGTATCATGCTTTATTATTGTCCAGATGCATTGGACCGAATGATTTATTCCGAGTCCGCGGTCAAGCATTTTTACACATTTTCATAACTTGAAATAGTATTTCTTTTTATTGGGGTAAACCGCAATTTGCAACAGCTTTTCATTGCCTGGCTCATCAAACCAGTTCTTTAAACACTTACAATTCAGGTTATGGGTTTCCTACAAAGACCCTTAATTGACAACGAATGATGCATGTCGCATTGGTTTATAAAAACGTCGGTCGAGCTTGGGTTGGACTTGCAACCCCTTGATTGACAGCCCTCGAACGACTTAGCTACTGGGGCTCATTTAAATATGATGGTGGTTTAACTGTGTTCGAGACAGTAGGCACACTATGTATGTTTCATTAAACAATCAGTTTCCGCCTGTTTTTCGTTATAAAATAACTTACGTTGACACTTGGATTCGTCCGGTTTGTTGGTGTAAACATACAGTCCAGGAGTGTCACATTTTACTTCACCAGAACACCTCAGACACGTGCTGCTATCTCCGTTCTTACATGTTGGTATATCGCAGTTCGCTATACTTCCACATGCTGTATAAAACATACACTTCCCCAGACACTACATTTACAATTTACATGTGTAATGACCCAGTGTATACATTTTCCCATTGATGATTACAATTTCAGTCATTTTGAGATGTTAATTATTTGTATCATCAGATGTTGCTCTTGGTTCTGTTTACATTGCTTAGAAATAATGAACTTTTGCCAGTCATTTTCGATTTTGATTTTGATGATCCGCTGCACCTGGCAGCTATCCTACGAAACTTGCTTCGTAATGTGAAAATAAATCATTTTAATTTGCTGATGCAGTATAAATAAATACATATCCCAATGTGAAACATTTCAATGGAGAAATAAGTTCTACAACAGACTTTCCAACCCCTGAATAAAGTTTACTTATCAGTCAAAGTGGTACTAAGCCAGGTATTCATTTAAGTATTTATTTTATGAATGGAATGTACAAAATAATTTCACATTAAAAATGTAGATACATGTAACCTTGGTCTAGTGAGTTTGGGTCATGGACAATAGTATAGCTTGGCTACACATCAAACCATGACGATAAGACCATGGTTAAGGTCTGATTGCACATGCACGGTCTTACAAGAATATTCACTACACTAATAAACATGTAGCATACTCCTAAACTATGGTTTATATAGAGTAGTCTGTTTTGAAATTAACCTAGAATAAGTCTGGGAATGTTGAGTTACGTAGTCATATCGAGTTAAAGACATTATAGGAAAATGAAAAAAACTGTTGGTTATAGGCAATTTCATTTTTTCGAAAAAGGCTTATACAACTTATAAAACGGCGCATACGGAGTCAACTGTCATCTGCATCACATAAATTGTTTATTGGAAAATAAATCCGAACGGAACGCAGAAAATGTATACATACCTCGACAGTATCCGTCAGGAGATGGATAATACCCAGTGTTGCATTTTGAACACGTGTTGACACCAGTACACGCTCCACCACTGCATCTTGTCCAACTCCCATCTTTGTGACGCACATTGGTTTCGGCTCGGTTACATGACCACAGGTAGTTTGAACCGTGACACGTGGCTGTAAAGTATTATTATGTTTGTATACACCCGTCTTTTAAAAAAAGAATAATAAATTCATGATTTGAAATTACTCACAACAAACCACAATATGAAAGTGTGTGATCTTTATTCAAATTGGTCGCACTACTGTTTTAGTCTTTTTAGTGGTCGATGTCGGTAGTTCTATAGATACATTGGATTCCTTCGATTTAGTAGTAGGTCTTATTTAAAGTTAAACCTATTACGATCGCATCAGCACACATTGTATTGAATTGTTATCATGTATGCTAATTAACCAAGATATATACATACGATAGCATGTTGAAAAACCGGAGTGTCCAGGGCAACATACTCTCTTTCTAGAACCCCTGCAAACAGAATAAAGTCATTGTGATTAAAATACGATATTCTAGACGTTATGCATCGTCTATTTGAATTATAAAATTATTTATCATTTTGGTTCTGTTTATATTTCATAACATTCTATCAAATAAATCTCAAACATTATACAACATATAAAAAAAGATATAGAACACTGTATAACCGTAATTAAAATATTATATAGGTTATTTAATGCAGTTTCTGAAATTTACAACTTCAAATGGTTCCGAGAGGGCTGGATCATCTCGCCTTTTTACCAAAGCCTGTTGTTTGCCAATTCAGAAGACATGCATTTCTCAGGCGATCTAATGACCTTATCCGCCAGCTTCATAAATCGATCATGACCAAAGGAGTTGATAGACAGGCATGTCTAATTATAAGAAATTCCAAAGCAAAAGTTATTTTCAACAAGAGAAAGCACCAATATATGTGAATGGTTTTATTTACTTAGAAAGTGTAAGAAGTAAAACAAACAGTAGCGCTTGGATAAGCCAGGGACTATTTAGCTGTTGGGAGATCCATGTTGACGTCAAGCCAGTACTCAACCAAAATCACGATATATTTTTTTTATGGATTGGAATGTTGGCGATTCATACAGAACGACATAAACATAATGTAGCGATTCAGATTTTACGTGTCAATTCTGTATTTGTTACACAATATATTGGGGACGGAACGCTTGCATTTAGCGAAATGCGTCATTATTAGTCGGTACATCTGCGTAAAGGGTTATGAATGTTTGCTTTTACACTGTTTGAAAACATTGGTTGCTGAGTTAGTTGCATAGCGCAATTACGCCTTATGGTCCTTTTCGATCCATTATTTCCTGGTACGAACGTGATCGGCGCCATTTTTACTTATTTGCATACGCAGTGCATTGTGGGATTGTTTACCCTAGTTACCAAAACATCAAGGAATTCATCAAGTGTGGTAAATAAACACTTGTTTATTAGTTTGTTTGTATATATATAACTTGTTATATACAACTCAAAACGTTATTTGAAGGTGAAAAACTAGCTTTAGTGGGAAAAGGAGCATAATTGACCTGATTTGCAGTGGATGCTCGCAGTAGTGGAAGGGGCTCGCGGATGCGAGCTGTCAAACTATTGTGTGCATCCTGACTTATTTAGTTTCTATTTTTCTTCTTTTCTATTTTTCCATTTCACTCCAAAGCGTTATTTACATTAAGGATAATTGTTAGTAGTTTACATTTAGATTTAAAGGAAAAGAAATACTTTCACTTTGAGCACAAACACTTTTAGTTCACAGATTAGTCAAACTGATTGTGTAATACTTGTAGAATTATTTTAGAAACACATTGTCAGCTTCCGTCCTATTATTGTTTTATTTTATATATCTTTTATTGTTATCCTGATTACCTCTCATCTTAAGTTTACATTCTATGCATAAATACAATTATTAATCAATTTAATCTCTATTCAGTTAAGGAAAGATTTCCAAACTAGCCATCCGTTTTACTTTTGGGGAATTTCAACTATAAACCATCAACCCACCCTCAGAGGAGTCATTTGTAGTATACATTCTCTTGCAATTGATGTTAACATTTTAAATGAATATAACTGGTGGTCGCAATCACCACAGTATTTTCTAAAAGGCGTTCATGCACTCAGAAGGAATCAGTCGAATGCCGTTTTTCTCTTAAAGATGCACACCACTTGCGAAAAAGAAACCTTAGTAGTCCCATGACAAACTAATGAAAAACAGTCAAGACTTAGCTGGCATAAATATGAAACACACTGCAACCATATTTCTGCCGGTGCTAAAAAAGGAATAAGATATTTGTTAAGAAAAATCGATTTATATTTTCGCTGTACAAAAGATAGACGATGTCCCACTAATATTTCCGCAATTTAAACCCAAGTTAAGTTGGTATTATACCACGCATAAAAAGACTAGTATCTTCAAATGCTACACCGAATAAAATGCTTGGGAAAAGTCCAAATGCTTTGCCGGTGAAGATAACAATGACTTGGACAAATTTGTATAAATATCTATGCTTTCAGGACAGATTAGAATGTTTATATCTCGAGGTAGAAGCCTTTCTGTGAAAATGGATTTTATTGCCCATTAAGATCAGTAAAGACTGTAAACTGAGCATATGTATACGCTTTCCGTCTACATTTAAGAAGAGCCGTGCATGTAACTTCTGACGACGCGGAATAATGTTATATTGAAGCGGGGTGCACCAATACCCTTTCACCTGACGAGACTCGTTTTATATTTACTTTCGCTTATATTCCGTCCTCCTCCACCATGAACCCCCTGTCTTCACCTTTTTGTAAATCGTCACGTAACAGTTAGACGAAGAATACCTGAATCAACAAAGTAATGATAAGTTGATATTAGCTCTTCAGTAAAACTTTCTTACTTCACAATGATTAATAAAAAGAATATAGTACACACTTAAAGTACACGCCTCCACATTTACGCGCGGTAAAATCCATAATCTCTATGTCTTTAGATTTTCTATAAAACAAGTATTATTTAATGCAATACAAGTTTTTACAACATATGAATATATAAAGCCTTTAAATTGTATAAAGGAAAATAATCAATATGAGTAATGCTCTTCTGGCAAGCAGTTATATTGCTTTCATTCCTTCTAAATAGATAAATTAAGAAATCCCTTCTTTTTGTTTGTATCTTGGTTATTATATCCACTTGTTCATATGACTGAAATTATATTGACAATGTATATTATTGTTGTTCCTTATTCTGTACCCGGGGAAAATATAGATACTGTTTTGTTTTGTTCTGTCAAAGGAGGCTGCTACTTAACTTTACTGTGGTATGCATATGCTGGAAGGATTTTCTAAATTGAGATATTGTCAGTCGGCTACCATATATACATTGATTTAGTAAAAACTTGAGGATAAATAACTTATCGAGTAATATGTTTTCCGGAAACCTCATATTCATATTTGTTCAAAACACACGATGAAACATAATGTAGTTAAAAAGAACAACTTAAAATTGAAATTTACAAAACAACTTAAACAGCGTGTTTTAATATTACATGATGAAATTTATTATGGAAACAAGCAGTAAGGACTTACCGAGTCGCATGTGGTGTGCAGTCCCTGAAATATACATAGTCAAACTATTTGAGACCGTCACTGGGGAAATGTACAAACTGGCATTTCTCAGGAATGCAGTCTCAGATTAACCTGTATATCTACCTTTTTAAAATATAGAATCAATATAAGTTGACAGAAGCTTCTAACTTCTAACAACCTCATGTAAGCAATATGGGAACAGTGTATATCTTGATCAAACCATTCGAATGCACAGGCTGATTCTGGATCTTCATTGTTTCCAACTTCAAACGTGTACGCCCAATCAATGCCATGCTTTATGGTGGATTGTCAACAATAGTGGCTACTATTCATCAACAATAAAATGACGCACACACTTGAAAGATGTGCCAGTTAGCGAGATCTTTACGCTATCCGACGTACGGGTTTTTTCATTTTTATAAAACATGTGTTTTAAAAAGGCCCATACAACAAAATTGAATGATGAAGAAACAGACCGACCCGGCCACACGAGCCTATATGTCACTGTTAAACAAGTGAAACTTACACTGTGAGTACATATAACTGTTCTATCGTCTATAAACTTTCATTTCAACATATGTACACAGCACAGAGTCGTCATTTAGTTGGTATTGTTTTCAGTACATATTGTATTTAAAGAGACATATCAATAACGCACCCGAATTCATGCGCATGTTAAATAGGGGCGTGTTTTATAAAAACAATCGATTAACGCTCTTTCTTTAAAAGCGCAGATATTGATTTACAAAATAAAACAACAGTAATGAAAAGTATCTTACAAATAACACTGAATCATTTGGCTGTTCTTTACAACACGAAAGGTAAATTATATTTGTTAAACTTCAAATAGATTCAGTGTTGTTGGTGTATGTATCGAAATCAAGGCTTTAAACTAACTAAACATACCTTACTGGCACTACACATTTATCGTCTATGATAGGGCTTTGGTGTTGTTCAGCATATAACCTGAAAGAAGGAATATATCCAACTGAGTTGCTTTACTTTGTTCTTCAGAGTTTCCACAATAATAATTGACGCGAATACACTAGATTACAATGGACTACACTCGAATGCTGTCTGATCTGAATTGTCATGGTTGAATTTACTTAAAACCGGAGAAAATAAGTCGAAATATGCTTACTCTGTTTGTATCAACGGTGTTTTGCATAGCTGTGAACAGTATTTCAGTTATATCTCCAAGTGCTACTGTTATTATTTATGCTGACACTTATCTTCCAGGCGTATTATTATCCTCGTATCCCGAGCGCAAGGCAGTGAATCCATTACTACCTTTTCTTTGTCTTTGGTTAGACACGAAGGATCGAACGGATTTTGATGATGAAATGTGTTATTAACATACGATGCGTTTGTTAATTCGTCCGAATCCACAATTAATAATTATACTGTGTATTATACATAACCTTAACGTACCCGTCTGATTCGATAACTTTTCAAATGCACCTAGTACAATTGCAAAATTAATGATTCTTTGCACGGTATATGCAAGTCAATTTTGTTTTAAATGATATTTCGATCAGCCAGTCGATACTGTTTCTGCGCTTTAGAATATTATGAAAATTGACGAAATACTCAGTTTTATTGCATTTCTGACCAAACACAGGTAAACATTTCGACCACACACTTAAAGCCCGCTACAAAGGCGGACGCTCTATGTTAAATTAGAATTCCTTTTATAAGTCATTTTGCACAATATATGTAATATAAATATTTTTAAACTAAATCGATAGTGCTATTCTTTTTTCCCCCACTATTTTCATAGTATCTCAGTGAAACAATGTTTTTTATCAAATGTATTGAAAGTACAAAATAATAATAATAGATAGCATATCACATAAACGATAAGTATACAACCATGAGAATTTTAAACAATAAGTAAATTAAAAAAACATCAAAGCGCCTAGGAAAAGAAAAGCTTTGATTACCTTGCAATAAAACAGCAGATGGCCACCAAAACCAAACCAAGTTTTGCACAACACAAGAACGCCATAACATATCGTCGAGGCCAATGCAAATGCGATAACTAAACTTTCAAAAGAATATCAACCCAAACTTCACCCAATCAATAAGTTACTTAAACAGTTGAAAATATACCAAGAGAAACTGTCAATCAAATGCTATTCGTAATCGATTGGTTAAAGAGGTATAACATTCGACCAATTGAATGGATAAGCTAATAACTTATCTGTTTACTGACAGACAGAGATCCTCAGCTTTTCGGGTTTCATTCAAATAGGGGTAAAAACTTACTCACTTTGTCATATGCATATCGTTGAACTGTTGTATTTTAATCGCTGGTAAAAAGTAAATTTTTCCAAAAGTGAAACACGTTTTCAACAATTAGACACTATCATTGCTATATACGATTTAAATGTAGATTTCTGAAACGAATAAGTTACAACCATTCCAAAATGAATTGGATTCTGGTTTTGTTCTGTTGTTTAATAGTACAATGCGAGGTATCTGCCAGCTTGCTGAACTTTAAACCTGGGATCGAGTATGTTTATAAACTGAACGGTTCGATTGAGTTGGAAGATGTCGGTCGTTTCGTAACGAAAGGAAAGGTAAGCTAACCTGATGTTTGAAGACATTTTGGCAAAAGGATAAATTGCTCATCTTTGCTAAAATGCTTTCAACTTTATTGATTTTTATTTCTTTAATAGAGAGGTTCAATATTTTTGACTGAATGTCTTCGTCTGCTGCAACTTTGTTGTATGTGGTTTATGTTAAATCATTTAAGTTCGACTTACAGGAAAAGATGGCTTTCTTTTGCTGGCTTAAAGGGACTGTTCTAAGAACTATTTCGTTTAAAATCTTAATATCCCAAAACGTTGTAAATGTGATAATATTTGGAAACAAAATAATTCTTTTCGTGTAAGTATATCCGTAAATAACGAAGTTTTCTTAAATTATAAATAGATTTATCGATGGTAGTGTATACACATATGTAAAGTGGGGATTGCATGTTGGCGGGAAAAATAAGCTCGTGCGAAGTAGGATGTGTGTATTGTACACACGGTTGATGGTCATTCGATGAGTAAACGTCCAACGTTATCATATTTCCAACTTTTGATTCAAGAGAGATTTAGATGCAGATTGCTAATTATTCGTTGTGTGCAATTAGTTCAATGGAAAGCATAGCAAGGAGTCGAATTCCATAATGAGTCAAGTTACTTCAATCAGTTAATTGCGAGAATCCGATTCGTTACGACATTTTAAGTACATCATGACGGGGTTAAGAAATATGTATATGGTGTTGTTATTTGAGTATATGTGTTTTACGTTAGTGTATAACTGGTTTATGTTCGTTTGAAAGCATTGAATCAGAACATATTTATAATGATATGGTTTGTAGCAAACTGTTTCCCGGTAAGCTTAACCATTAAGCGTAATGTGGCACATTTACAATACTACAAACAGAATTAACATTAAAAAAACACCCGAAGTTGATTTAAACCATAATGTTTTCCTAAGTTTAACCTTAAATAATAATAATGGAAATAGTTTTCAATCCTTGAAAGTCCCTTTAAAGTAACATTTACCATAACAAATCGTGACACAAACAACACATATTTGAAGGGTTCTTAATAATTACGGTTTAATATGGTACTCCTCGTATAATTTTATCCGTAAATTGCAAAATATTGCCTTAATCATATGGTGTGTGACAATATCTGGCCCGGAGTAATCTTAACCAGTAAGCTTAGTGTTGGCCGTTTTGACATCAAATCAAAATAATGCAAATAGTTTTTAATCGTTGAAAGTCCGTTTCAAGTACCATTTATCATAAGAGATATAATCCCCACAAATTCAACACACATTCATTTTGAAGAGTTTTCAAAAATGATTTAATATCTTCATCTCTTATTTTCTTGTATTTATTGTTGAAGGAGTGCTATGCTCAGTATGTGTTACACTCGCTCAAGATACGTGTTATTCTTAAACTTAAAATGCAAATGAGACAAATTGCGCGATGATATTTGATTTAATTTGTTATTGAGCGATGTGATTTGATTTAATTTGTTACATGTTATGTAAATATTTGACTTTCAAGCAATTAGAATGTAGGTAAATTAGTTAAAAACACAAGTTTGTATTTGATAAGAAAATAGCATGCGAAAACATTAAATTGCCTTGAACTAAGTATGTATGTCAATGATCTACATTGCTTTTCGATTTTAGCGCGTAAGCCCATTTTAAAGGGTAAGTTGGATGAAAAGTCCCACATGCTCTTAAATTACATTTGACCTATCTGAGCCGTCCCGCGAGAAAACCAACACTATCAACCGGATCAGTTAAAGCATGCCGCGAAGGCTTATCCCTGATATACACTATTCGCATTCCTGTGGATTGTATGTTTCAGGAATCATTACTCTATATCTCTATCCCCCTGAGACGTATTGTGTCGGCCCGGATCAGTCTGAGTGGACTGTGCAGGCTTATCTAGGTCGATACATTACGCAGAGGCCATACTGTTGGTTTTCTCGCTGAACGGCTTAATTATGTTCTATAAGTGTATTCCAGATTTCTTATTTGACTGATCACATAATTTAATATTTTGACAAGATCTGTCGCCGCACTAAGGGAAAGCTAGAACCAAGGATAAAACATTATTGCAAACAGATGGGTATTCAAATCTTTGTAAATGTTGAAGAGTAATACAGGGTTTGTATTCAGATTGTCTTAACACACCGAACTCTAAAGAATTTGCAAGTCGAGTCCATCAATCAAATTACAGTATTTGAGTAGCTGAATACGCTCTCGGATACACGTTTTTAACCCGTATCTTGCTAAACGCGATATCAACCCTGTCTCAAATACGACAACCCTGCAGCAGACAACTTTGAAAGCATCTAGGAAAATGCTAAGGAAAGCTTTATAAATGTAGTATTATTACTGAAAAGAGTTTAAAACATTGTGGCAAAAGGAGAAATTGCTCGTTTTGAGCAACTTCTCCTTTTGTCATAATGTTTTCAAAAGTTATCTGCTGAAGTGGCATCAGAAAGCGTTTCTATGTGGGAAAGGGTTAAAGATGTACAGCCGTTCTAAAGAGGTGTTGCTCTTAAGAGATTTTTAAAACCATTCTCCAAATAGAAACATGTATCGATTCATTTGAATGCTGACAATTAAGGAAAACATTATGAGAAATGGAGAAATTGCTAATGGAGACCAAATCTATTCTTTTCGTGCAATGTTTTCCACTCAATTCGCCCAAAATAACCTGACTTTATTTTAATATTTACTGTTTGCTTTCTGTTAGAATATGGAGAATGTGGTTCTAAAGAGGTTGCTATTTGCTCACCGTATATGACATTTTGAGAGGCTACTATGATGAGCTTATAATTGCTCATCTTGATGAAGCAGGACAGGGATGAAACTGTGAAAATATATAGTCCATTCTATCAGAGCTGTAGATAACGCTTGTACAATGTATTTCACTCTCCTACCTCCTTTGACGAGTCTCAAACCCTATGTTGTGGGTATTAAAAAAAATCGTCTCACTAAGATAATTATTTTGAGTACCCACGATACATGGTCATGTATATAAAGCCAAAACAATGATATTCTTGCAAACATACCTGTTTACTCATTCTTAACCTTTCCTCAACTATATACACATTATGATGCAGCAGAAGACGACCTTTGAAAATATTGTGGCAAAAGAAGAAATTGCTCAAAACCTCTTTCAGAAATTAATCATTCATTTATTCCGTACTTTTTTTTAGATGTCATGTCGTCTGCAGCAGATTTTTTGTACGTGGAAAGGGTTAATATCTAGTTCTCTGTCCTGAGTCTTGGATTTTCACAGATGCAGGATTTAGAGCCCTTTCACAGCAGACTCGACTCTTTTCTAGTTACAGTAACTAATTATTTACAAAATGGACTGACTATTTCTCCTATGTTGTAAACAATGTTTTCTGCTTGACTGACAAAAAAAGACCCCATCAAAGATTAACATTTGTATAGTAAGCAATATGATTTTAAAGATTGCTGTTTTTCGAACAAACATATTTAACACTATAATTGGTAGATAATTACTGGTGAAGGACAATGCAGGAACAAGGTTAACCCTTTCCCACTAACAGCAAATCTGCAGCAGACGAATTTGAAAAGATCTTCGCAAAAGTATGGAAACTATAAATGCAAGTATAGTTATTTAACAGAGTTGAAAACAATGTGAGACAAGGAGAAATTTCAAGGAGTTAACTTGATACATTTCTAAGTATATGTAATGTTGTTTAGAAAAGATGGGTTAAATAGTAACTGTTATAATTTCCCACATATCCCAAAAAATCTGTAACAGACACCAACGAAAACATCTGGACAAAAACATTGCAAATTCTCTGTTAGTAAACAATGTGTTTACGACTTGTATTTCAACTATTCAATTGTTTGTACCTTCATAATTATATAGATAATTGTCGTATTTTTGCCTAGATGTGTTCAAAGTCGTCTGCTGCAAATCTGGTCTACGTGGGCATGGGTTTACTTCAGGGACTGATTCCTGTCTATCCTCTTTGCAGTATAGACTTGTAAAGAAACACAACTTACATGTAAGCACTCAGGGATCAAGGTCAGGATGACGGTATCGGTGAATTATAGAGGCAGCGACACGCGATGAACTTGAAATACAGTTGAAATAAAAATAAAATGGTTTCAAACAAAAGTTACCATCTTTGGTTTTAACACTTACCTACGTCAACAAATATGTAGCAGAATACTAAAGAATACTAAGGGAATGACTGGAAATATGTGGACAGCATTAATCATTTATCCGTTAGGATATAGATATTTCTGCTTTGACAACAAATGAGGAAAATAGTTAGCATACAGAACGTATACCTGTTTCTCTAAAATAGACAGTTGAAAAACATATTAGAAAATGACAAATTTTTCTTTGAACAATTCCTGATATACATGTATTCCTATTATTTTGTTAAAAGCCGTTTGCAGCTACGGTTTCATAAGTCGGCTATTCGGTAAAGGGTTGAAGACATGAACTTTCTTTCAAAACCTACACTTATCCACAATTTTCTTAATCATTCATAACCACGACATTCTTGGAATCACTGCCTAATTTGAGAAATCTTAATTCATTTGATTATTCAATTTTAGAACTTTTGACAGCTTTAATACATTTAATATTGCAGTACCGTTTCCGACACTCTACATACACACATTGTTCAGGAAACAAAATCAAACTGTTTCCTCTCCTAGTACTGGCTACATTTACACCATTGCATCATCTTTTGCTAAATTGTGCTTTTTTGGTATTGTTTGTCATCTAAAAAAGAAAATTAAACCTCAACGAAACAATTTTCTAAATATTTAAGTTAACTCATTATCATTATTTTGATGGTTTACGTATTTGAATAGAATATTAGTCTACATTATTCTTTACATTAATCCTTTCCCTCATATAGACGGTTTTCCAAATATAATTGATGATTTAACTTTGTTAATAGACTTTCCATATGTTTTGCTTAGATGTATTCAAAGCTATCTGCTGCAGATTTAATGTATGTGGGAAATTGTTAAATAATATTTCTTTGCTTGATGCTTTCACCGCTTTATGCAGTATTTTAGTCTTGTAATGGTGTTTCATTGAAATGAAATAATATGTTAATATATTAGTATATATGCACAATCATGATTTAACCGAGGATGGAACCCGATTCTTTCGCCACAGAGGTAAATGCTCTAACCACTACCCACAGACAGCAGATGGACGAACAGAGAGATACACAACATATCAGCTATTCCCAAGTTTCATTCTGGCAATGCCGAATACGCAATAATAGGTTTCATGTGTGGTGTAATGGTGGAGTGTTTGCCCCAGGTACGAGAGGTCGCCGGCTCAATCCCCGGTCGTGTCATACCAAACAAATACTTTATAAATGGTAATGATGGCTTTCTATCATTGGCACTCAGGTTTGTGAGCTAAGTATTAGGAATGTAACAGTATTCATGGAAACCCATTGAATAATCCTATAGAATAACCACAAGTGACATACGATACTTTTAAAAGTATTCAATGTACCATCGACAAGAATATAAATATTTCCCCCAGCAATTATTGTCAACAAATTATAAACACTTATCTCATATCATTGATTGTGTTGTGTTTATCTGTTGAAATTTGTTTTGCAGACTAATCCATTTTGGGTTATCTAGACGCTTGGATCAAAGTGTTGAAAGTCATACTTATCCCTCTGATTTTAAATTTCTAAAGGTATAATGATATCTTTGAAATATTAAAATGCTGCATTGGTGGTATTAAAACAAAAGCTATTGAAATAGACAAACATTTTTCGGGTACGAAACGGTTCGATTACGAAACTGCCATTTTTTTTCCGGTTACCAAACGGAGAGGTTACGAAACGTCTGGACCCCGTTAGTGAAAACATGCTTATCACTTTCAAACAACAGCTACCAACCGATGTAACCATTTCCCGCCCCTAACATAATAATATGTGGATAGGCAAAGCCTAGGTCGTGTGAAAGCAAGAGCAATTACTTAAGCTGTGCCAGTCCAAGGACAACA
>JAUELF010059441.1:970-16612 GCA_031471495.1 Clinocardium nuttallii
ACCGGGTGTCGAGCTCGCAACGCTTGGAAAGATATATATTATATATACATGTATATACTAATTTACCTGGATAACGGATTTCCACCAAAGTCTTTGACAGATCAGGTCGAAAGTCTTCGTAGTCGACGTACATGTAAAGTATCAACATCGTGGCATACTGAGTGTCGGGTATCTCATAATCGTCTAACTTCCGTAACACATCTACCACCCATTTGATTCTCTCGCAAGTTTCTTCTTTCTGAAAACAAATTGTATATATAAATACCATACACACATGTGTTGCTTACATAATCAAGGCTTTCTCATTAAATTGGCAGATCTAGATAGGGATATTTCATCAACTTCGGATCGGTTATTCAAAGCTCCTAGTTGGCTTCAGCTCTGTGAGTCAGTAATGCTGGATTTAATTATCAAGTTTAATAATCATATTTACATTTGTAGAGATTTGTTTACGTTTTTGTCTCCATGTTTTAAAAGTCCTCAGCTGTAGGTTTATTGTATGAGAGAAATGACTGGTGCCCATGAAGCGCACATGAGCCGTATGAGAAAACAATCATTATAGACTCGGCGTAATGTTTCGACGCAGATCAGCTTGCGCAATCCGCACTAGCTAATCAAGCCGAAACATTCGTTATGATTCATGAACAGAAATCAACTAGAGGCGAAACGTGTCTGTCCGGGTTCGTCCATAATGTTGATTTTCTCTGGGACGGCTCATTTTGTAAAATCGGACACGCCATACGAAACCAGACATTCGAGAGTTTGCGATCAGTAATGTTTTGGTCATAATATGCCTCCATAATCGCGGAAGCACTTTGTTGGATTCAGATTTACCTCACGAAATATTTAACAGTAGGTTGTTAGCCGAATTTACCAAAGAACAAGCACATCTAGGTCCACGGTGAGTAAGCAAAATCTCGATACGCCCCCCATTAACGACTTGCGATATAATAACGAGCATATGTCGGTTCTTGCAGAGCAAGAAACATGCTTTGCAAGTTTTGAGGTATTTCCTTAATTATGAGATATATCCTATATTCAGTATGGAAACAGTCTTGATGTAAAATTTTAAAATGGCACAGCCCATGAAATTGCCAGTTAAATTACATAGAACAAAGCAGAGAACCATCACCAACATTTATCCATATCCGGCCGACGTCAAATGTGTCCACATCCAGCTGGTTTCTTAGATAGCAACACCAACTAATTTGTTTATCCAAAGGCTGAGAACCAGAACGTATTCGGCTGCGAGTATCTTTGCTTCATGAAAGTTTTTTCTAGCTCTCGTTTTCCCTCGAATAACATGAAGTATTACAGCCATGTTTTGTATTTATTGACTGACATTCCTGGAGATGAGATTCAAGTTTCACTGTCTGATCTAATATGCTTTATTTTTAAATTTGTTTCACCCTCAAGTATTGCTTAGCATACTTCATGTTAGCAGACTCCGCTTAAGTCGTCGGTCCTCCTGACAAATACTCCTTCGGACAGTCAAAAATCAATTTAAGTGTTGGTTGAACATAACGGTTACATGAAACACCCTGTGACCAAATTCAGAGACATGTGTTAATGTCTCTTCCCAATTAGACTAAATCAGAGTTGAATCACAGGGTCGCCCTCGTCCCCGTGTTTGAATATTGGCCGCGGAGTTTGCGGAAATCACACTTTTTATTGTTGAATCAATGGCAAAAATAGAATATTGGGATTTCTTTGCAAATGGTTAGATTTTCGGAATCGTTACCACCGTACCCCATTTAGAAACAAATGCGACATATCCATGGCTGAGACGGATTTATATGGGTATCGATTGTGCTGTGTGCTCTAAACAAAATTGAGAACATGTGTTTAGGATTGATAAAGGATGAGGCAATAATCGAACTTAAATCTTAACAAGGTACATTGTTTATCAGAAAATCATCTCCATAAAATACTTGCCAAGTTATGAACTTGGTCTTCTGAGTTGAAAACTAGATCACATGTCAATTTCAAGGAAACAATTTGTAAACATCCTGGAGGCCTAATTATTCTTTCGTATTATTAAAATAATACGAACAAAAACCATGAAAGGTATTTTTTTTAAATAACACATGAAGCTTTCTGATATGAAACTTTTTGGACATGAACAAAATGCAGACGTAAAACACAGATTGACACTTATTGTCGTCTAGTTAATCTTTAAAAATAAATCTGAATCGACATTTAAGGTCATACAAGTGCAGTGTTATTTTTGTGTGATCTTACCTTTGTACAAACAACATAATTAAAATAAAATCGAACTTTAAAATAAACGACCGCAATTCGACGTCAGAACATAACTGTTGACTGGACCGTAGCCAAAGTACGTCATGACGTTATTCCGTAAACACTTCATTTGGCGTAACGTCGAATGGAGCGACGTCTTAAATACCTATAATTCCTATGCACGAGCTATATATTCACTCATAAAAAGTATAAGTATTTATTAAATATTGTTGAAAACGGATAACTTTCAAATATTGAACAATTGTACCTTTGGCGACAATCTTTTCCTAAGTCGTCTGCTGCAAAGAAGTCAGAAACCATCTCTATTAGGGAAAGGATTAAGCAGAGATGTGATACCTTACATGTTTTGTTGCAGTCATGGCATCAGAAAAGGGCTGTTACACATTTGCTTCTTTACCACAATATAGGTAATTGATTAAGGACCTTAAGCATATTGGCCCTCGTGTTTAAACCTCGTTCATTATAAATGTTATTCATATATTTTATGAAAGTCTTTACTTTATTATTTTCTATATGGTTAAAAACACTCAATATAAAAGCTTTCGGCCGAAAGCTTGAATATTGAGTGTTTTTATACATGTTGTCATTTTATGCTAATATATATAATTTTCTGTTCGTAATAATAGACGACAGCAAAACGAATTCCGAACAGTTTGTGATCAATGAGAAAACATAAGACTAACATTATTATCGTCTAGTCAATTACTTATAAATAATTTGTTATTGCCAGAGTATGCTCTTTAATTTCTATTTACAACCATCTCACTGTTTGTTTGTAAATAGGTAGCACCTATAGATATATTTAGCACAGACTATTTAACTATAAAGTAATGACATCAATTCAACATTTACAAATCATGAAAACAACATGAACATGACAGCACTTTAAACAAACACACATATCTAAGTTAGTGGTGGGTGGGCGGTATTTTTTTCTTCAATATGCTTCTTGACGAATCAAACTCTTTTTAAACTGTGAAGATTGGCGCACTTCCTTTCCTTCAATGTAATTTAATTCAACCAATTAAGTAACAGTACTTTGACATTCATAACTATCACTGATTCGTTAAATAAACAAAACATTAGCCAAAGAAATTAATTATTATAAAATCGATATATAGTCGACTATGTAGAGCTTAGTTTAAACAATTAGTCTTCATAATTAAATATTTTTAACAATTAAAAATCTACCAATTTTAAACTTAACCAAGTTGAAATGTTTTCAGAATAACTCTTTCGATGATATATAGGCTAATTTTAAATTTATTCACTTTGCCGAATTGAAGAAATATCTTGTTACACAATAGATACTGCATCACATGTTTCTGATCAGGCAGTTTAAAAAGCTGCAATCATTTTTGTCTTGATGATATATAGGTCATGATTAAATTTGGTCATGTGAGGTCAAAGAATAGGTCATAAGTTACTGGAGGCTGCATTTTTATCTTTAGCATGTTGAAACTTTGTCCGAATATTTGTGTTGCCGTTAGCTTTGAGAAATTGTGGCCGAGTTCAAATATAAGACATGTCGGGTCATAAACTATGTCACTTCACCAATCTGAAGGAAAATATTGTTAACATACTAGAAACCGAACCTTTTTCTACAGCAGCTTTAAACTTTATCAGAACGTTTGTCTGACAAAACCTAGCTCACAGTGCAAAATTGAAGTAACTTATCTTATAAACATTCAGAAATTTTGAATGCTTCGTTAGCATGTTGAAACTTTGGCAGACTGGATGTTTTGAGCATTGCTATTAACCATTTATAAACTATGTCACTATGCTAAATTGAAGGAAAAACTTGTTATCACTATTATTATTTTACCTTACTATAATGTTTTAAATATACGTATGTTCATGTGATGAAGTGAATGTTTAAGTTGTTGATGATTTGACTTTGCACCCGTAGTAGGGATATCATAGTGTACGAAAACGTTCATAGTTCCGACAGCTTGTAACATATCGCTTAAACATGGTAGTCACATACCTACAGTTTAGACCCCATTAGGCCCAGTGCTCGTGATAAGGCTTTTTCATATTACGCAATTTCATTACAGTTGAATAAAGCTGCTAAATGACGGTTTGTGTTTGATGTGAATCTGTTGTCAGACGAGACTACACGTTCGCGAGTTTGAGATCAGCAACGTTTAAGTCGAAATGTGTCTCCATAATCATGGAAACATTTTGGTTGTAGTCATTTATCTAACACAATAGTTGATTGAAGATTGTTAGCCGAATCTACCAAAGAACATGCATACCTTGGTCCACAGTGAGTCAGCTAAATCTCGACACGCCCATCATTAACGACTGACGATATAATATGCAATTTCATTACAGTTGAATAAAGCGGATAAATGGCGGTTTGTATATGATTGTATTAGATGCACTTTGGCAATACACATTTCGTAATCGCACCATATCTATCAACGACCTCCTTAGATCTTTGCGTGATCTCTCTTTGTCGCAAAACCATCGCTGAGCAAACTGTAAGTGGTCGCCAAAGGAGGATTAGTATCCATCTACTAAGGGCCTTTCAAAGAGTGAACAATACGCCCTCAATGAACGCCATGGTCGCTCCGAGATCTATATAGATGGCCATGAAAGTTGGCAAAGCATTTACACAACATCTTTTTTTTCGAGGCTTTGAGAGATCATCGAGAGATCGCCGAGTTGTCTCCGTGTGTGTAAAGGGGGCTGGTTGTTTCACTCGGGGGAAATGCACATGCGTTATGTAGCCATGCTATAGCTCAACTATTATTAAAACGGCATAAAACCTCAATAATATTTCTAAATCAACTAGAAGTACTTACAGAAAGATTTTCCAACCGCTTATACTTTTCAGCATACGGATCTGGCGTAACTTCTGTGGTGCTGGCTTCGCCATCCTTCTTATCTTCAGATGATTCCCTTCTTTCCCCTTCATTTTCTGTATCTTTGTTGTTTTCACTTTCAGTTGTATCCATAGCCTTATAAGTAACAACTGTCTTTTTCTCACTTGAATTATCACCCTTGCTAGTAGAATCACCAGTATTTTCCTCTTTGTTATCCTTCTTATCTGTGTTTGCCGTATCTGTTGCGATTTTCAGTTCGTCTTTTCCTTCTTCTCTTACCTTATCATCTAACAATTTAGTAACATTATAAGATTTACTTTGAATTTCCTGTGCATCTGTATTGTCTTTATTGTTTCCATTGCTTTTTGATTCCCCTTTGTCTACGCTCTGCATACTGGTGTTCTCTTTCTTTGCCAATGTTAAACACTGTCTGCCTTTTTAGAACCGTTAATTGAATGACCGTAGTTATACTTGTTTATTTACTACTGTTTACTTTATTTACGACGAATCACGAATTTAAACAGAGGAGTTAATTGCTGACTGGTTCTCGTATTGACAGTATCGAAAACTGGCACCCGTCAAGTAATACACTTTGTTCAATCGATAGTGAACCAGTCTGTAGAGATTTATTTACCACCTCAGTGTTATAGTGGTTTGGTGTTTTCCGTCGCTTAAAACAATTGTTTAGTTATATCACAGCGTTTCCTGGCTAGGTTACCAGTACTGCTGGTCGGTCTATTTATCCTGACACCAGCCAATCATTCGCGACCTACTGCACCCGAGGCGAACGCTTTATCAGTACATCCGCCTTTGTTAAAGTAATCGCATGTTCGATCCACGCTCGTGTCATTCCATAAAATCAATTAAAGCTAGTAAAAGGTCCCCCCCATCCTTTGCGTTCAGGATTGCTTGGTTAGTCTTAGGACTCGTTGACAGTTAAATTGACTGAAACAATTATTGTAGTGAAATGAGAAGGAGAGGTCATCTGACAAGAGTTTAACGTTTAATATTGACCACTCTAAGGAGACATCAGCGTGCTGGAATTTGCCTTTTATAGGCGAGAGCTGTGTCCTCCCATAGACTAACACTATCAGATAAGAAGAGCTTTACACATCCAAAAACTCTAAATTGCCCCTCAACACTTATGCTGTGGGTACCTTAAAGAATCGTCATAGTGATACTATACTTTTAAAAACCAACACCATAGGGTTTAGATGAGTCATAATAGAGGGTGATGGGAAAATACCAGATTAGGCCTCCTTATGTAAGTTTACTCGTTCTCATCTGTTGATTTCTCTATCTTGCTTGTACTTGGGATTGCTGGGATCGTTGATGATAATTGAGTGTTTGGTGTTTAACGCTGATTTTAACACTTATTTAGTTATATCACGGCGTTTCCTGTGTAAGTTGCTAGTACTATTGGTATATTTATCCTGACACCAGCCATTCAGCGGTAATACTAGTAACCCAGTAACCCTGAGCGCCAAGACATCCATTACTTCCATATTTAAAGTATTTGGTCTGACCCGGCCGGGTATCGAACCCTCTACCTACCGCATCTTAGGCGGTCGATGACGATACGACAGATTTACTATATCTTTACTTGTATATTAACCCTTTGCGAAGTGTAGACGCATTATGACATCTCTAGAGCTGACAGCTTTTGAAACAAAAATGACAAAAGATGAAATTGCTCATATAAAGCAATTTCCCATTTTGCCAGTTGTTTTCGACTCTATCAAATAATAAAACATTCTTCATGAGAGGTTTTCAACATGTTAGCAAGATGTTTTATAGTTGTCTGCTGCAGATTTATTGAATTTAGGGAATGGTAAACCAGGATGCTCACTGATATAAAAAGACAATTACTGAAAAACGCGTAAACCACCACTCCAACAAGCCAACCAATCCTGAATGTACTGTTTATGATTGCGCGTATACGTTAACACTTATACTGATTAATATAAACGTAATCATAAATGTAGCTTTATTATGTTGTATTACAAGATACATACATTATTATTAAACTGTCAATGTACGTAATTTAACAATTCAACGTGTGCTTTGACAGATTGATTGGTGTTACATGCTACACTCAGCATTATTTCAGTTATATTTCGATGTTCTCTTGGTAATTTAGATTGATTGATTGGATATAATGCGTTTTCAACATTTGTTCAGTCATGCCACGGTGGCCAGTTTATATACTCATGTGTTACCTAGTTTTTTCATACCAGTACTCTACTCAATATAATTACCAAGTAACTGGCTGCTTTTCCATTGGTGGAAGACGAATGACGACGAGGGGCATAATTCATGTTCTTAAATCAGTATCAGTGCTTCGAACCATTTGGTGTGCTTTCTGAAAAGGCTAAGGTCTTAAAGAATGTGGAGCGTCTTCCTACCATACGCCTACTTAATATCATCGACCGTTATCATCTTAATCAACCAGGCATTCGTGATCTAAGTGCTTCCGGCAAGATATGTATATCCTCTGATTGTTCATTGTTCGATTTAAAACCACATTAACCAACAGGGAAGATAAAGATATGTATATACAGTAATGTCCAGTCATTGCTTGCTCTATTTTGCCTAATTTGATTAGTATATAATTGGATGATAGCCTAGCCACTGTTACTCAATATGTAGCGACACATGCTGTCAATATAGGGGTTGTGCGTTATAACTCCAGCTCATGCTAATTTCTTTCCAACGTTTGACAAAAGTCACTGTGACTCTTTCCACCAATTAACTTATAGTCTATGTGGAAAACCAGTCAGTTGCTTGGAAAGTATGGTGTGGGAAAGTCAGAAAACGTACGAGTAGGTGAACTGGCCGCCGTGATGAGACTGAAAAATGGTTAAAAACGGTCAAAACGGCGTTAAGCCCTAATCAATCAATATATCATGGTTCAAGAACATATCTGAAATCAGGGGTGATTAACTCAGCAGGATGAGAGATAATTCTTAACCTGATATAAACGACTTTCGACAGCTTATGTATGCAACATTAATGAAAACAGTATAACAGTAGTAGTATTAGCAGTTACAAAAGCAGCAGTAGTAGTTGTAGTAGTAGTAGCAGTTCATCAGCAGTCTTAGGTAGCGTAGTCTGTTGTAGTAGTAGTAATAGTAGTAGTTGTAGTAATAGTAGTAGTTGTAGTAGTAATAGTAGTAGTTGTAGTAGTAATAGTAGTAGTTGTAGTAGTAATAGTAGTAGTTGTAGTAGTTGTAGTAGTAGTTGTAGTAGTTGTAGTAGTAGTAGAAGTAGTTGTAGTAGTAGTAGTAGTAGAAGAAGAAGTAGTAGTTGTAGTAGTAATAGTATTCGTAGTAGTAGTAATAGTAGTAGTAGTCGTCGTAGGTAATATTGTAGGGTTGTAGTAGTAAAAGTAGTAGTAATAGTTGTAGCAGAAGAAGGAATAGTAATATAAGTAGAAATAGTAGCATCATAAGCAGCAGTAGTAATCGTTAATGATAAATGATAGGTTGGTAGGAAGTTGTACTAGTTGAAGTAGTAGTTAGAGTATTGTAGTAGAAGTAATATATTAAGTAGTAGTAGAAGTAATATATTAAGTAGTAGTAGAAGAAGTAGTAGCAGTAGTAGGAGTAGTAAAAGTTTATCAGCAGTGATAGGTAGTTGTAGTAGTAGTAGTAACAGTAGTTGGTGTATAATTATCATTATTATTATTATTATTAGTAGTAGTAGTAGTAGTTGTAGCATCACTAAAAGTACTAATATTATTATTTTATCAGCAATCTCAAGAAGGTAGGGTTGAAAAAGTAGCAGCAGCAGCATCAGTAGTAGAGTAAGTAGTAGTAGTTGTAGCAGTAGTAGCAGTAAAGGCAGCTACAGCAATAGTAGTATTAGTGGTAGAAAGAATAGTAGAAGTGGTAGTAGCAGTAGTAGAAGTAGTAGTATTAGTAGTAGCAAAATAAGTAGTAGTTGTAGTAGTTATTGTAGTAGTGCTAGTTGTAGTAATACTAGTAGTAGTAGTAATAGTAGTGACAGTAGTACGTGTTCTATTGAAACGTTTTTCGGTTTTCGGTTTTCGGTTTTCACCTCTTTCCTCCATTTTTCCAATTTATTTGTGTCAGGAAGGGTTTTTCTCAAAGTATTTCTATTTTATTGGCCTTTTATGAGCTCCAGCACATCCCCGGCTCCGGGTAAACATTGCACTCGTTAAGAAATTATCTTGATGTCAGTAGCTGAGGGGTTTTAAAACTTGTTGAAATAAGAACAAAACAGAACAAAAAAGAACAAAATCATGGATCTAAAAAAATATATTGGCCTGTCAATGACATAACCAATTACATCAAAAACACAAATATAGGCATTTTGGCCGAAAACCTAAAACACACAATCTTTTTTTGAAAACTACAAATCATATCAAAGTTCATTATACAACTTTATATATAGAATATAAACCAATATGGGAAAAAAATGAGAACAATATGAAACAAAATAATATTAAACTGATTTTCAAGGTAGAAATGGTGTCACAATTTACTCCCGAAAAAGTTAAAATCATAGAAATTTGTCATTCTACATAAAATAATTTGTTATGTAATTATCCTTAAACACTGAACATCGTTTACCTTAATAGAAAGTGCAAAAGATAGGTCACCTCACTCATTTTAGAGTAAAAGGACTTTTTTACCTTGTATTTTCTTGCATTTTCTAAGGAATACAACAGTTTTGCTTAACAAACAAGGAAAAGGTCGATTTACCAGAAAAGAAGTACGGTGACCTATCTTTTTTTCATATTTTTCTCCAAAAATATTTTTCATATTTAATTAAACTCTAAATATAATGTTATATATGAACTTTGATATGAGTTGTAGTTTTCATTAATAAAAATATGTGTTTTAGGTTTTCGACCAAAATGTATATAGTTATGCTTTGGATGGAATTGGTTATGTCATTGACAGTCCTATATATTTTTTTAAATCGTTGATTTTTTTTATTCTTTTTCTTATTTCAACAGGTTATTGTATGTACTAAATAAATAAAAAGAATAAAGTAATTCTATAAGTTTTGTTTATAATCATTTGAGCCGTCCCGCAATAAAATCAACATTATGGCATCTGCGTAATGTATCAGGGGGATAGAGAGGTATAGATTATTTATTCCTTAAACAGAGGCGGAAAGTGTCTATCCGGGTTAGCCTTTGGGGCATGCTTAGCCTGATCCAGATCGCAATGTTGGGTTTTATTGAGGGACGACGTTTACGTTTTTTCGTAAATAGGTAACAGCTTTAGATATATTATAGTTATAGTGGGAACTTTAAAATGTTCAAATAATTTAGTAGAAATATTCCTTGCATGACCCTCTATCAGATAGCCTCAATCCATGTTTGTTGGTAAAAAAAATCATGGCCGCAAGGAGGCGGGGCTGTTTTCGCTTTATATGGCCATAGTGAAAACTATAAACAATCTTGTCCTCCGAAAGTGACTCTCTGATTTTCAGATAATTTTGTAGAAATGTTTGTTTTGTGACACTCTTCCAGATTTCTTCAAGCCATGTTCATTCGACAAAAGACATGGCTATCATGGGTCGGGGCTGTTTTAAAATATAGAGTTATAGTGAACATTTGAAAATCTTCTCCCAAAATATCTGGCCGATTTTAAATTTTGTTTGTAGAAATATTTCTCGGATGTCCACATTTGAGTTTACTTCCAAACATGGTTATTGGTAAAAACAACTGGCTGCCACGCGTAGGGGCTGTTTTGCCATATATCGGTGTCTGACAATTGAGCACTACTGGTCCTTTTGTGCCTCTAGTTCGGCCTCGAAAGAGTTAAAGTGCTTGGCATTATGAATCACATGGCATTAATCAGATGATCTATCCACGGCCAGCATGGCCCTCTTGTGTCTTTATTCTGCCTTAACGGGTATACAATGTATATAATAATAGGAAAATATGTTGCAGTGGCTTCCACTTGGGGCGTGGTCAATTCTGTCGTAGCGAGATTTTAATTTCCACACCCTCGCAGACAACGTTCAATCATGTATCGCTATACCTGAACTTAATATTCCATATATATACGGTACACATATCCTCTTTGGAAATCTATATTTCTTTTTTATGCATCCTTTCCGATGGTTAACGTCGACTCTTGAACACATTTAGCAAGAGAGAGGAGAAATTGCTCATAATGATCTTATTCTGATCGTAATTAGCAATTTCACGATTATTATTTTCACCTTGAAGTCAGCACCTTTAAGCATGAAATCCGATACGCAATTCAATAAAAAGAAATAATAAAACATATCAGACAGTATATATTTTCTCTTTTTAAAACTATATTTAATATGAAATATGAATGAACTACAAGCATATTATGATATACATTGTTTGCTACCGAATATTATCCATAACTTCATTGTTTCAGTCTCTGCAGCAGACGACCTTATCGAATATACTTCATAACGTCATTGTTCACGCTATTCTTCATAACTTCATTATTCACGTCTCTGCAGCCAACGACATTACTTAATATACTTAATTACTCCATTGGTCACGCCTCTGCAGCAGACGACCTTATCGAATACACTTCATTACTTCACTGTTCACGTCTATGTAGCAGACAACCTTGAAAACATTTAGACACATCTTTGGAAATATGTATAAATGAAAATATAATTATTAAATAAAGTTGAAACCATTGTAGCATAAAGTCAAATTGTTCATAATGTGGAAGTTCACCTTTTGGCCGAAAGGCTTCAAAATGTGTTTACTGCAGAGGCGTCAAAATGCCTCTGTCTGATGAAAGGACTAAATGTAAACATGGGTGACGAATGAATTATTTTGTAAGATATTTTACGCCGTTTGTAACATTATTTCAGTTATATCACATCGGCAGTTCACTTATTCATGATCCCTGGGTAAACAAAACAATACTAGGCTAAACAAATTACAATGCCCAAGAGCACTTCGGCGTGACCACAGGACTGCGACTATCAAACCCGAGACGCCTGGTTCAAGTGTTTACTTTATGTCGTCAGCTCATCCAATGCACTAGTAAACTGTAGAACTTCGGTGAGATCCATGTTCAGTCGTTTCTCTAAACATTGGTAAAAGTATTCCGGTGCCTGAAAATAAATCATTGTTGTATCAATGTTCCCATTACATAACTATATGACACTCCTAGTTTGATTTCAGGTTTTACGCTCAAGGTTTTTTTCCAACGCGGAAACCAAACAAAGAGGATGACGTCACATCAGCGGTGTGACGTTTTAACGGTAGTCAGTTGGGCGCCAAAACCGGCAAATTTCATGTATATTTTTTTCAAAATACGCCTCATAAATAACTTAATGTGATAATTAGAATATCTCATTCGTGAGATTTCATATTACTTTTGAGAATCTCGTTAACTAAACTGAGTATGACGCTCGTCAAGGTTCGCGGCATATCATCTTAGTAAACTCGTTAAATAAAAGCGATACTAAATACACACTCATGGCCTCTATTTATTAACTCCTCTGTTCAATACATTTGTAGTTGGAAAGGAATCTCTTTTTTTCGAATAAAAGACATATATTGGCTACACACTAACATTAAATATGTTTTCAATGTAATATTAACACGAACAATAATACAAGTGGCAACTGTTCCAAGCTTAGAAAACATAGATAGTTATCTTCAAGACATGTAAACATAGAACATGTCATTTCATGTTATATGATCACTATGTTTATACTATGTGTTTATATGTGTTTATAAATGGTTGTATGTGTATATGTGCAAAGCCTGGTTACTTATCTCGTGCTCTGTTTATACGTGTAAATATGTTTATATGTGTATATATGTGGGTATCTGGACATGAGGCCGAACAACTTGAATAAAGAAATTGAAATTGAAATTGACATGAAACAGTAGTTCAGTTACATCACGACGAACTACACAATTAGGCCTTGAGGTGGGATCGAACCTTTCACGCCTTGTCATTTCCTGTCACTCGACCATGGCGCATAACTTATGCCTTCATTGTGTTGATAGTTTTACGTCATTTTCAACATATGTTTAGTTGTATCAAATCGACCGTGTACTTATTAAGTTCGATCATTCTGTGAGCGACATCATATGATAAGAAGGTCAAATACAATCGTTAGAATACGACACTGACACATAGCCATATCGCACATGCAAGGAGCAGTTTGACGCATATACCGCAGACGGGTTTTTAAATGGTTTGCAAATGGGGGAATCATGAGCAATGTCTATTTTTGACGCAATGTTTCCTTTTGTCAGAATGTTTTCTACTCTAGTAAATGATTACACTCTGATATATAGGTATGCGCTATATATTTGCTAAGATGCTTTCATAGTCGTCAGCTGCAGATTGGTTGTATGTGGGAAAGGGTAAATTAGATACGCAATGTCTTACCTCTGATCGCATGACTACGAGTTGAGCCAACAGTTTACCGTTGATATTAAACTTCTGGAATTGGGTTAAACACCTGAAATATATTGATTTATCGATTGGTTAGTGATTAACGTTCTTTTCAACTGAATGAGCCATCCGCGAAAACAAAAACCCATCACGAACTCTGCGTAAAGTATCGACCCGTATCAGCATAAACATGCCGCGCAAGCTTAACCGGATAGACACGTTTCGCCTCCTGGGGATTTTCTGTATCAGTAATCATTATTCTATACATCTATCCCCCGAGGCGGAATGTGTCGGCCCGGATCAGTCTGCGCGGACTGCGCCAGGCTGATCTGTGTCAAGTATCCGACAAACAGGGAAGATCCTGATCTGGTTGCATGTAGGTGCAGGTTAACTCGAATCGCCGCAGATATATAAGTATTGTTTGGTGTTATACGCCGCTTTCAACAATGTTTCCCAGTTACATCACGGCGATTTCAGAGTAAGTTACCGGTTCTATGTGTCGATTTATCCTGACAGCAGCCACTCATTCGTAATGCTTACCCTGAGGGCCAAGGAGTCTAATGTATGACCTGGTCGGGGTTTTAACCCGTGACCTTCCGCACCCGAGGCGGACGCTTTACCACTACATCAGATAACTAAAGCTCAAAGGTCGGATATCCTTTGATAGTTCGTGTGAAATTTTTCCAAAAGGTGTTATGAACATATATACGCGAACAAGATACATACGTTTCCAAATGGGCCTCTTTTTTCATCCACGTGGCGAAATTAGTCTGGTCCATAGTAAACACGCTGGACGTAAGGGAACTCCGCGTGACTTTTCTTGTTCCTGGAAATATCAAAAATAAAATGTTTCACAATATTCTGAGCGCTACAGTGAACGCCGTAACTACATCATGAAATTGACATTACTGCTTACGCTCCGATCCGTTCCGTTAAGGTCCTATCTGCTCACGTTCCGCTCCGTTCCGTTCAGTTCCTCTCTGCTCACGTTCCAATCCGCTCTTAAAGCGATCAGTCGTTTAAATCAGGGTGATTTTTTTTTCTAGCGTTCCGATCAAATTGACTGCTTTTTTTACGCTCACTGGGAACCTTTATTATTTATATCTGAATCTGTTTCAATTTCATTGGCTTAAATTAATTTGTGCTTATTCAACCCTAAATATCAACATACGATCTAGCATGAGTGCCACTTTTATATTGTGTTGTAAAACGCATACCTTATTTTCTTATTAAACACATATAAGTAACTGAGAAAGTACGTCTTGAAATGAGTCGTCTCGCGAGAAAACCAACAATGTGGTCTCTGCATAGAGTGTCGATCCGGATCAGCCTTAACATACCACGCAGGCTAACCCGGATGGATACTTTTCGCCTCTCGTGGATTTTCTGTTTCAGAAATCATTTATCTAGACGGAATGTGTCGGCCCAGACCAGTGTCCAGTATAGTTCGGGGATTTCTCACACTGTTTTTGAATAATCCCCCTTAAATGTGCATGGAAATGGGGAGCGGTCGGGACATTTTGCATAGACAAAGAAGGAAAAATGCTTCAATTTATTCATAAAATCAATTTTCCGATGTTTTGGAATCCTGTATTGGACACTGTGAGAAGCTACACGATGACGATTAATGGGGTTATCCATTTGTTGTTGGTGGTCGTTAAATTCACAAGGTCTCGGTGTTCGTGTACTACGACCTTGTTTAGTGTGTGTATACGTACCGGGCTGTGTGTACGTCGTGGAGGCTGTTGATGCCACTATTGGTCCGTCTACTTCATCTGTAAAAGAATTAATGTCAAGACAGCTCAATAAAAACATTGAGTGGCGATGCGATCTGGTAAAAGTTTGGTTATCTAATTAAACAGAAACCGTTGAAGAAAACGATATGGTATAAAACTAATGAAACTATGTGTACATACGTAATATTCCTTCTATTAACTACCTACGATCTATGAAGAGCGAAACAACTAGCAAATATACAGATTCAATATAGTTTGTATTGAGGAAACATTTTTGTATTCTTGAAATAAAAAGGTTGAAAGGCTGATGAGTATTTACTACAATAATGAGGTCAGGCCCCTAGATGAGTATTTACTACAATAATGAGGTCAGGCCCCTAGATGAGTATTTACTACAATAATGAGGTCAGGCCCCTAGAT
>JAUELF010059660.1:0-16607 GCA_031471495.1 Clinocardium nuttallii
AAGTGGAAAACATTGTGTCAAAAGGAGAAATTGCACGTTTTGTGCAATTTCTTCTTTTGTCACAATGTTTTCAAAAGACCGTCTGCTGCAGAGGCATAAGAAAGCGTGTATATTAGGGAAAGGGTTAAGGGTTGTGTTAATATGTCACCTGTAGTTCTTTGTGGTAGGATCTTCTTCCAGGATGGAATATTTCAGAAGTACAGTTTTATCTTCTCTTGGAGAATATGAGAATTTAGTTTCACCCACCAGTATGGACCCAGGCTCATTTACTATCAAGTTTGTTTCCACTGATAATTTCTAAAAGAAAAAAAAACATGGTTACTGTAGAGTACTTTGATTCATGATATGTCCAATTTCTAACAGTAACATGTCATGTTCTTAAACTGTTTCCCTCATATAGACACTTTCTGACGACTCTGCAGCAGACGACTTTTTTGAAAACATATTGACAAAAGAAGAAATTGATCAAAACAAACAATTTCTCCTTTTGCCACAATGTTTTTCACTTTAAGTCATAGGTTATCCATTCAATTTATAGAGATTTTCAATATTTTGACAAAATATGTTCAAAGTTGTCTGCTGCAGAATCATTGTATGAGGGAAAGTGTTTAACAGTTTCCAACATACAAAATTTTTGAAGCAGAAGACTTTGAAATCATTTATTACCGGTAATAGGTAAAAGAAATATGGAAAATCTCTACAACTGAAAGCATATTTATCGTATAAAGGTGTCGCCATGTTTTTAAATGTCGCCTGCTGCAGATGCTTCAAAATCTAGCTGCAGGTAGGTAAGGATTAAAATGATTGACAATTTGAGCAGTGAATACTGTATGCAACTTCAACCCTTTCCCTCATATGACAATTCTGCAGCAGACGACTTTGGACATATTTTGTCAAATAATGGAAAATCTCTTATAATTAAATTGATAACCTATGACTAAAAATGGAAAACATTATGTCAAAAGGAGACATAATAATTTTGTGCAATTTCTTCTTTTGTCACTATGTTTTCAAAAAGCCGTCTTCTGCAGAGGCGTCAAAAAGCGTCTATATGAGGGTAAGGGTTAAACAGCTTAAACATCTCGTTATACATGGATTGTCACTAGGTAATCGTATTTCAAAAATGTTAAAACATTTAACAATTTCCATTCAATAAATATTCATTAATTTAATAAAGAAATTTATATAATTTTGCCTAGATAAGTTGTCTACTGCAGATTTGTTGTATACATATGGAGATGATTAATTTTAAAACATGGCAGCTTAGGTCAAGGGCTCAAGGCTGCCATAGCTTGGAAGTTGTAAAAAGCTTCTTTCCTCAGAGTGTAGCTGCCTTAATGATGCAGCGGTAGAATGTCCGCTTGCATGCAGGTTCGATCCTAGGCCATGTTATAAAAAAGCTTTTAAAGATGGTAGTGATGGTTTGATTTCTAGATTCTTGGGTAAGCATTATGATTAACTAATTAGAGAACGGATATATGATATATCTTGAATTTAAATACCTCAAAGGATAAGCCCCCAAAAAGTAAAATTTGCAGAAAGGTGAACATAGTTGACATTACAACAAATAGTGCAGTATTACCTTGTTAACTGATGGAAGGGATACCATTATAGCTCCAAGCTTCTTTTGTTGATATGGTGTCAAGGATATCTGTACTGCCACCTGCTTGTTTTTGTCATTTCCAGCATCCCATAGTACACTACCAGTACTCTTTATTTCAGTGTCTGAGTCCTTGAAAGATCCTGAAACTTCAACTGACCTTGAGGGAACATTGACCTTGAGAGTAACAGTGTGAGTTTCCTCATCCTTCAGTTTGTCCAAATCATATGAGAGATCATAGGTTGCTTCTTTCTTGTTCTTTTCATCCCATGATACTTTGCCTGTACTGATTATCTTTCCGTCACTTCTCTCTAATTGGTTGTGGATTCCAACAATTCTGTCAGGATGTGTAACTCTGATAATGAAAGTTTTCTTCATTATGGAACGATCACCTGAATCTGAGAGACCAAACTGCAGTCTGAAGTTGCTATCTTTATCTGCTTTATTCCAGTTCAGAACCAGATCCCCATTCACACTTTCACCTTGGTTCTCTCCATTTAGACTGAAGGTCATATGTCGTGGTGCTTTGAAGTTCACTGAACCTGAGAATTTATTCAGTGCGCTAAATTCTGCATCAACATCTAAGTACTTCTTCTTGTTGTATTGTACCAGAATAGATTCCTTTAATCTCATAGGAGAGAGAGCAACCTCATACTTGCAATTGAATGTCAGGTCCTTCAGTAGGTCAAAAGGTGTGATAATGACAAGTCCCGCTCCTAGTTCCGTATCTCCCGACTCCTGTTGCACCATTTTACCTAGTCCATCTACTTCAATCATCTGCACAGTCCTTGTATAATCTTCCCATGACAGCTTCAGGTATGGTTTGTAGGCAGATTTAGTTTTAAGGTGTCTTAAATCAAATTCAATGTTAGTGAAATTAACAAATCCACTTGAGAACATAGCAGACACTTCAAAGTCTGTCAAACTGTCAGGTTTCAGATTAACAGTTGCTTTAACGGGCATATCCATAGCAGAGCTGTCAACATTGAGGTCTAGACCAAATTTGTCTGTGTATTCATACGTCAATACAGCATCTGTTGTCTTACAGTCATCAAAAGGCAGCTGTAACTGTAGCTTGTGTTCATTTTCATCATCCAGTTTCATGTTGTAACTTGCAATTATTGGTCCATCTAAACCGCTTAATTTTAGAGTGCTCATCACAGATAAAGTTGCAGGCTTTGTTACAAGACCATACCCTGCATATCCTCTACTTACTTCAATACCCTCATCCACACTCTCTACTGTTTCATATTTCAGAGACCTTCTTGGTTTTATTATACTTCCATCATATTCAACAACCAGACTTATGTTTTCATAACCTTCGAAGGTAGAGCCGTATTCAACAGAAAATTTCTTTGTGTTAAACTCTACTTTTTCAGTTCCCTCATGTTTGCCATACTTTGTAACAGTTGTCCTCTTCCATGACATTTCAAATAAATCAGTTTCTGAAGTTGAAACCTGTGAAATTCTTTCTAACATTGTTGTTTCCATGGTAAATTCAGTTGTTTCCATCTTTTTTGTGTCTTTCATTTCAGACTTTGCTGTGTAGAATATTTGAGTTGATGCTAACTTTGGATGTGGCAAGTCGAGTATGAGATGAGAATCATAATTCCAAATATCTTCAGTTTCAACATTCAAGCTCATTTCCACATCTGAAAGGACTTCTGGTACAACCATATAGAACTTAAAATAAACATCAGTGTCTTTTACTGCATTCAATAACAGAATTTCATTAGACTTCTTTTCATTTCCCTTGACCGTATCTGTTCTAATTTTGAAGTCAATGTTTGGTAAAGCATACTTCAACTTTGTTTCACTTGTACTGACATATGCCGGTCCCATAGAATAGAGGGCATAAGATGAGAAGTCATCAATCTTATTAGTCTGGTTAAATTCAAATTTGAAATCTTCATCTTGTAATGGGGAAGTGAGCATAGCAGATGCTGTGATCATTGGTTGTGAGAACATGTGAGTATATGTTCCTTTCCACAGTTGATCATATTTGAATTCTCCCTCCGCTTTAAACTTGTGAATATCCCCTTCCCTTGTGATTTTTCCAGTAATCCTTTCATATCTCTTGAATGGAGTTGTTATCTCTGCTGAGAGAATTGTGGAGGATGGGTCATGTGACAAGCCAACGTCTGAGCGTCCTTCTTGATTATTAAATGCCACCTCAGCAATTGTTCTTGTGTTTGGGAATTTTCCAGTGTGTGTCAATTCGAAATGGCTTCTGGACATGTTTACAAACGGTGTCAAAAGAGTCAATTGTAACTCAACAGCGTTCTTTATGTTAAAAACATGTTCTATCATTATCTTTTCTCCGTTAGTTTCATATTCAAAGTGTGTACTGAAGTCATCGATTTCACCTCTATGATTGAGATTCATATTAACAGTTTCGTAACCACGGAATGGACTGTCCATCTCAAATTTTACAGCAATAGCATCCTTGGAGGAGAAAGTTGCCGTGGTAAAGGCTGCTCTTTCAAAGCAATCACAAGTGATCTTAGCCTGTGTTGTGAATTCTTCCTTGTTGCCAATATGTGTGAAGCTTGCAACCACTTGTTTATTTTCAGTGTATGGACTTGCCACTTTAATAGTCCCCTTCAGCGTATCCAGAGATGTAAAGCTGTAGTCTGCTTCAAGCTTGACAATCTGTGTTGGCAGATACTCTACTTCAATGCTGGACAACCTTGATACTCCCAGTTTGTTACTGTCAACCTTTACCTTCATGTAAGGATACTGTTGGAAGGGTGTATTCAAGTTAAATTCCCCCTTCAAACTTGTACCCTTGTAAAATGCCCAATTAAATTTGGTGCTCACTTTGCCAACATATGGACGCACTGAAAAGTCTGCTTCTCCATCAAATTTAAATGGATTGCCATCAAGTTTGAATGATGTATCAAGATTTGAGAATTGTGGGAATGGTGTCTCAATAGACAGTGATGTGAATTTCACATGATCTATTCTGTATGCAGCATCAATTTTAATACTCTGTTGTGGGGCATAGTCAAGCTTTGTTTTGATTTCCCAATTAAATCCATTTCTTTCATGTTTTGCTGTGAGCCTTAACTTTTTTGCCCGTTGGAAAGGTGATGTTAAATCTAGAGAGGCATCATAAGTACCAAATTTATCGAAAAACAAGTATGTATTTACGTCCAAAACTTGATAAGGAGCCCATTGACAGGAGATGTGCATATTGTATGGCATGATACTATGAGAGGTTGCCGTCTTAACGATGATATCTTCACTGTATAGACTCTTTATCTCTGTATCAAACTGAATGTGACCTTCACTCCTTTCAAACAAAATCTTTTCAGAAAACAACTCAACTTTGTCCTTGATAATTAATGTCTCAGTCTTGAGGTAGTTCACTCGGTCTTCATGCCTAAATTTAGCGCTGATTTCCCGAACCTGTTCTGTGGGAATCAAAAATTCAAAATTGGTTTCTAATTTACGATATGGTTTTAATTGATGAGTCTCATCAAAGGCTACCTTAAACCTGTTTCCTCTCTGAGGCTGAATGTCAAACAGAATGCGACTGCTACCCATCTTAGAATTGATCTCCCATTTTGTAGAGAAGTAATCACCGGGTATTGTAATTTCTAGGGTACCTTTGTTATCTAGAATGGCAACCGTCTTGTCATGGGTC
Organism: Clinocardium nuttallii; assembly: GCA_031471495.1. Taxonomy (NCBI): domain Eukaryota; kingdom Metazoa; phylum Mollusca; class Bivalvia; order Cardiida; family Cardiidae; genus Clinocardium; species Clinocardium nuttallii. The sequence goes on from JAUELF010059660.1 coordinate 5,250, forward strand.
ATGTCCATTTCAATGATGTACTTATGGCTGTTTTTCTGTGTAGAGTTCAAGGTTACATCTGATGTTATCTTTGAAGAGAATTTCCTACCATCGTCTTTGTGTTCCCCATGGAGTAAGAATATTCTGAGACCATCAAAGGGAGTCCGGACCTCCACATCACCAGAAAATGACCTTTTAATGACAGTACTCTCCACTTTGCCCTTGACCTTTGTCAGAATTCTCTCTCGTCCCCAGTCAACAAGGAAACTTGAATCAAGTTCATCAGAGAACCTGTGTTTGATATTTGCCACCATTTTTCTATAGGTTTTAAATGGAGTTGTGATAGTACCTGCCATATTTATGCTGTTAACAGTGATTGGTACTTTAGCTGAAGCAGAAACAAGAATCTTTTTATTCTTTCCCCATGTAACACTACTCTTTGTCTGATATTGGGAGGAATCTCTAATGATAGACAATGCCAGACCTAATTCCTTATAACCCTCAAAAGGACTATAAAACTCCACAGACAACTCAGTCCTGTCAGCAGAATTAAACTGATCATCTCTGAATATCATTTTCATCTCCATTTTGTCCTTTGGACTCCATGAAAGCTCAAGACTTGTGATGTATCTTGCACCTGATGAATGTTTCATGTTGAAATCTATTGTCCGAGATGGATAATGCAGAGTTGAAGCTATTTCAAAGTCCTCCCATCCCTTGAAATCTGTAGTTATGTTCATTAAGAATCTGTCATCCAGGTTCTTATCGGCATCCCACTGAATGTCAATCATATTGTGTCTTTCGGAATTCACTTGGTCGGAGTGTAAAATCAAAACAACTCTTCTTTCTGGAACTTTTGTGTCTAGTTTTAACTTATAGGATACTCCAATTTCATAGAGAGCTTCAGCGGAAACGCTATAAAGCTTTTTCCCTCGCATGAACGATGCTTCTGCATTCAATCCATTTTTCTCCTTTGTATAAGATCCTCTCACCCTCACAGGATCCAATTCAGGCAATTGAATACCAACCTCAGCCTCATATATTTTCTCTGTTGCGATTTTCAGCATAGCATCAAGTTTTGTTTTACGACCTTTAATTACTTCAAATTCAAGACTACTGATGTATTTGTCTTCAGATTCCTTCCCAAAAGCGCCAGCAAAGAACATCTCTCTCCCCTCTGGCAGGCCAAAGCCTATCTGTCCAGCATAATGAGGGAAGTTGTTTGTCTTGTTGTGAAGTTTCAACCCAAGAGAGATTGATCGTTGTGGGTGATAACTGATTGTTATGTCTTTGCTGAGACTCTTTTCATCATGAATATACCCTCCAGTGACAGAGACATCTACTTTCTGTAAAATATAAGCATAACCATTTTCCATCATAATTATGACAATTCTGCAGCAGACGACTTTGAAAATATTTTGTCAAAAAATGGAAATCTCTATAATTGAATGGATGACCTATGACTAAAAGTTGTAAACATTGTGGCAAAAGGAGAAATTGCTCCTTTTGAGCAATTTCTTCTTTTGTCACAATGTTTTCAAAAAGCTGTCTGCTGCAGAGGCATCAGCAAGCATCTATATGAGGGAAAGGGTTAAAAAGTAAATAAGAGACAATCACACTTTCCCACCTTTTGACACATATGCAGCAAACAGCTTTTGAAAACATTTCGGTTAAGGAGAAATTAATCATTATGATAAATTTCTAAATTAGCTGCAATCTGTTTGACTCTATAGTCTTTAGTAATGCTTTCATAATAATAGGAGAACTTCCATATTTTTGCTTTGCTTATTTTCAAAAACTATCTTTTGTTTTCAAAAATGAAAAAAAATCTCATAAATAGGGATTTCTCTTGTTTCATTTTTTTCACTTCATTTTCAATAAAATTTCATTCACAAGTAATACCTTTCATTTTTTTCACTTCATTTTCAATAAAATTTCATTCACAAGTAATACCATCATTTTTCTCCAGCAATTTTGAATTACTGAAAGGTGAATTTGCCTCTATAAGTAAGTTTTCTAATTCTCATTACAATAAAATCCCCTTCCAGGAATTATACACATTTAACCCTTTCTCTGATACAGACGCTTTCTGACGCCTCTGCAGCAGACGGCTTTTTGAAAACATAGTGACAAAAGGAGAAATTGCACAAAACGTGCAATTTCTCCTTTTGACACAATGTTTTTCACTTTTAGTCATAAATGTCCATTCAATTATAGAGATTTTCTAATTTTTGACAAAATATGTTCAAAGTCGTCTGCTGCATAATTATCATATGAGGGAAAGGGTTAAACGGCATTTCTCTTTTAATTCCCAAAATATATAGCGAAGATGAACCTGTGATGAAGAAGCAGATTACGCTTAAGAATTATTCCTAATATCTAAGTAACTTCTTAACCTTTCTTTTTGAGGAATTATAAACTTACAAAATATGATAAAACCCTTTCATTATAGAACACACTTTTTAAATGAGTATTGGCTATAAAAATCTTTTGAAATTATTGTGGGAATAGATTTAGCTTATTATAAATTTCTCATTCATAATGAGCAATTTGACAATGTTTTCTACTTGGTTGAAAACGCACAGACTGATTGATTTGGTTCTCTATTCTGTGTATTATCATGCTCTATGTATAGAATATGAGGTAATGGGCTCTCAAGGCCTTTTTTCCCATGATAGGGCTCTCATGTTAGAGCATACAATGATCTGTTACAAACCCCAAAGGGATTCAGTTTTGTGTGAAAGGATGTCATGTGATGTTGGAAAATATTTGTACCAGAGGTAAAGGTCAACTTTTTTCTTTTTTCAATGTTTTTTTAACCCATTTCCTTGTGTAGATGCATATTGAAGCATCTGCAGTAGACAACTTCAGAAAACATTGTGACAAAAGGAGAAATTGTTCATAATGAACAATTTGGCCCTTGTCTGTCATTGCAAAAACAAATTGTATACAGGGCACTAAGTCTTGCATGCAGTGTACGTAAGAACCAATTAATTAACTCTGCAAGACAAGGGTTACAAATAATAAATAATGTGGAATCAGATTACTTGCTCACACTGTTTAAGCTAACTTTGCATTGTTCTCTAAGAGGCTTCGGAGACATTTGTGATGAACACTGTTTGATCTTTACATGAAAGAGTGAGATGATAAGTTAATGTTGAGGAATTGTGAAATTCTCTAAGCATGAACTTTTAAGCCTACTTTTGTTTGATGGCAGAACGACCAAGACATAAATCATAACCAGGATTAGCACTCACCCTTTTTAAACCAAGATGATCAAACTGTTTACTCTGCAAAGACATAGAAAAAAGAGAGTGGTAAACTGGTCAAATTTCCATACAATATCTCTTATTATCCAACCCGACCCTATGTGGTGGTATTCAAAATAATTATCTTGAAGCAATTTACCTACAACATGGGGTTTATTGGTCAAAAAAAGAAAATACAAACTTGAGCTGTCAATCACTCATGAAATTATTGTGGAAAGCCATCTTTCGTAATGAACTGAAAGTGCTTTTTTCAAGTGTTCATCATTTTGTCTGTTTTTCAATGATTTTCTTGGTCCTTATAGGTCATATATGTTTTTGAGTTTATATATTTTACAATGAAGTAACAGGTAACTCTAATCATGTTTATGATCTATCATGAATTATAAAGTAATGTGTTGGTATGTTAACCCTTTCTTAAGTTCAGGGGCATTTTGATATGATTTCACTGCACTGTATTTGAGAACATTGTGACAAAGGAGGAATTGCTCCTTATGAACAATTTCTCCTATTATCACATTGTTTTAATGTTTCTTTTATATTTATGATTTTACCATGTATTGTGTCTAGGTCAGTTTACAAAATCCACGATGCAGCTTTGTTGAAGGTGGGAAAAGGTTAAGTCCATACCCACCTTGGATAAGTATCAAATTTATGAGACAGACTGCATGTGGCATGAAAGAGAGGACTGTGTTTTTAGTATGTCTGCACATGGGTATGATTTAGTGGTTTTATAAATTTAGAAATATTATAACTTCATTTTCTCTGTGCCAAACGAAAAGATCCATTAAACCTTTTTGTTATTGAGATGACTGTCAATGCCTTTGTCATCTGCTGTAGATGTCATCTCATATTACCTCTTTGATGAACCTTTTCCCACATACAATACATCTGCAGCAGACTATTTTGAATGAATCTCAGCTAAAATACAGGAAGCACCTGTTTCTTAGAAGGGTTAACGAAATGTGTCCACTTGTTGTCATACTGAATGGGGACTTCCAAAAACCTCAAAACATCAATCTCTGTAAAAGATCAACAGTTAATTACACCCTTCTGTTATGCCCCAGACTAATTGGTAAGGAAGTAAAACTCCAATAAAAACAATGATATGTGATTATGGGAAAAGCCCCTCCTACATGACCTGGTGTTATAAATAATGAGGGAGGGTTACTGAATCACCTTCCTAGATCCTGAACATTAGAAACACAGTTTTAAGATCCTACCTAATGGAAGCATTTACAGAGATTTGTAGCTCATCTGCTTTTGGAAGAAAAACAAGTCTGGCTATTGTGATACCCTTGGCGCGGCCTCTGAATAAGTGCATTGTCTCAAGTTTATTTAACCTTACCTCATAATTCAGAAACCTTTCAACATTTTCAGTCCCATAACTATGGCTTTATTAATTATGCTGTAATGCTCAAGCCTAATGGATAAGGAAGTAAAACTCCAATAAAACAATGATATGTGATAATATATAGGTAAGGCCCCTCCTACCTGACCTAGTGTTATAAATAATGAGAGCCTTCTTAGATTCTGAACAGAAACAAGTCTGTGTTTAAGATCCTATATATATTCCTGATGGAAGCAACAGGAATCCCTATCCCTGATGCAGACACATTTTGATTCATCTCTTCATTTACATTAAGCATACATGTAACTTCTGATCAAAAGCTAGAATTGTAGCCCAGCTATTTTAATGCTGAATCTCCATTCCTTTATGCTTTATTGGGTTATGGATAGATAGTCAACAAGGCCAAGTTGCTCAACTGACACAGCTGGGGTATCCCATCATGTGCAGATGTAAATCCACAGCAGACAACATTAAAACAATTTTTTGGCATAGATACTTTCAGAGGTGTTGGATGCTGATTTGTTGGATGTGGGTAAGGGTTATAGACAAAAGTTCATGATGAATATGGTACTGTGTCCTGGTTTATGTTTTGCTCTCAGATTACTGATAAGTAATGGTGATTATAACAGACCTGGGAGGTGCCAGTGCCAATAATTGTTAACATGTGTTATGAGCTTGTTAGTACAGCCAGCATGCATTAATTGGCAAGGATGACCATTAATGTTGGATTGAAAAAAATCACCTGCAAAAAAAGTTTCTTGACAGCTCTTGGATTGAGAAAAAAGTTCATATACCAGATTAAACATGGAAAAATGAGCCTTTGGACATTTCCCCCTTGTGTATTGACACTTTCTCCCACAAACAGACACATTTTAGTGCATCTACTGGCGCAACAGAAAACAATGTAGGCAAAAGAAGAAACTTTGGAAACATTAATTCAGGCAAAAATATGGATAATCTCTGTAAATTAAAGTGTACTTATTGAAAAGATCGCGAGTTGAAAACATTGAGGCTTAGAAGGAGAAAATTGTCTTGATTTTTTTTTGCTGGTCAGAAGCTTTAATTATAGTTTTTGAAGGAATAGTTTGCAATTTATACTGACATAATTAAAATAACCAAATCATTATTTAATAAGCTTTTCTAAGGAATGTATAAGTGTCAATGGAAAACTTACGGGGTTTGTCTTTACTGAGATTTTAAAATCTTGTTGCTATTGAAATGTGCCTAAATTATAATGGTTGGAAAATTAAAGACTATTATATATATCAATCGGTTTTGTTTATCAAGATCACAAATTTGATATAATAATTAAATGTTTTGGATTATGTACTTTAAACACATCTGAAGAGTTTTTGTGGCGTTGTGAACATTAAGATATGACTTTTGATACAGGGTTGAAAAATAAATAATTAATGAGTGAAAAGGAAAAACTTCTCCTTTTAATTTTAAAAGTTTAAGACTCCTGATGTGTTTTCCAACAAAAAGCATCATATGACAACATTTTCAAGGTCACAATCATTTACAAAGGCCACCAGATTAATACTTTATTACATATTAGAAAGTCTTTGACTGCAAAATATTTAGAATTATGATAGTATTTGTATACCATGTGGGAAACATTGGCAATAATTGAGTGTGATGCAGTTTCATGTATAAAGGTAGAGGCACCGTTGTCGAATTATCACAGCTGTCTGGTAGCATCATATTAATAGGTTGAAATAAATAGACAAGAAATCACAATGGCAAAAGGAGAAATTTATTATTCTGACTAGAATATTTCCTTTTGCCACAACAATTTCAATTTTTGTCTGATGCAGACAACTTTAATTGAGATTGAGAAGATTTAACCAAATTGTTTGCCAAAGCCTTCTGCTGCAGATTAGTGCATCAAAATGCTGTTCTGACAAGGAAATGGAATATGGTGATTGATTAATCTGCTGAGTGTTTCACCCTTAGTGCATATGAAATAAATAAGTCAAAGCATTGCCCTGTGTGATGATCAACACTTTCATGTATTTTGAATGTTGTTAACAAAGATGGAAAAATGGGGGAATGAATAAAAAAAAACCTGGGCAAAGGATACCTGAATTGTTTCCTGTTAGATAATGGTTACTGCATGGTGTTTGACAGAGGCTTCCTGCCATTAGCAAACAGACTCACCCTTTCCAACATGTATGCAGACGCATTTTGACACAATATGTAGCAGACAACTTTTGAAAACAATATGGCAAAAGAAGAAATTGTTTTTTTCCTTTAGCCACAATATGTTTTAAACTCGTTCAAATAATAACATTTTCATATTTTTGACCAGATGTTTTCAAGGCCATCTGCTGCAGATTTTTGGCATGTTACAAAAGGACTGAAAAATAATCAGTACATTGCATGGTGCAGACAGGATGGTCAAGGTCAAATAGTAGCTGGAAGGCTTAAATCTCTTTTTAAAATGTTTCTAAACATTAGTGCCCAACCTGATGCCCTATGCTGAAGATACTCAAATAATTGGTCTTATTGAGCACACAAAATACTTGCCTATCTATAACTATGAATTTAAGTGCATTTATAGTGTTTAATGGACTGACTTTATGCTGTTTCAACATTAATACAGTTATGTCACTGCGACAGTTCACTTATTCATTAAAAAAAACAGTACCAATTGAGGAAATGTGCTTGCCCAAGGGGCGCTCCACCATGACCGCTGGGATTGAAACTCATGACACCTGAGTGAGGTTTTAAATCCTCGTTGCTTATGATGGGCAACTATTTTGGCGACGTCTGACTCCTGTATTGTAACTGTGAAGCTTTCAACCGAAGGTGGTCTGATACAACTTTTGTTGTATGATGTTCAGAAATCATAGAATATTAATTCATTATGTTGGTTACATTGAAATCCTATACAACATTGCAGACACATTGTTGAAGGTAAAACCAAAGGTCAAGGTGATTGCATATGAGTTTTATATCAGTTAAAATATCAGATTTGACACCGGAAAAAAGACAGAGATGATAATCATAGAGAACAGTCATATTGTTCTTCACCTGTTCTGAAGTGAAAATGAGAGTCAAAGCCCTGTAATGTGTAATGATTTATTTTCCCAAACTTGTAATTCTACCTTTTTCTGTTTCTAGAAGTTGGGGTGGGATGTAATAGAAGATTATTAATAAAACTTGTGAGTTTGAAAAGGTTCAAACTTGATAACAAAAATATTACTTCCTTGACTTAAGATGATTTGATATTGGGACATTATACCTAGTTATCAGCAAAGTATATTTGTGAATGATGGTATCGGCTAATAGAAAATGTAATACATTCCTACTTCAAAGGATTACCTCCTAATGTTTTTGATGATTGAGACAAATTTTTGCTTACACCTACTGTCAGGTAATTGGCTGTATAATTTCCGGCAAAAAATATGTTGGAACTTCATTATATTTCATAATACTTAGTCTTACATTACCATAGTTACATCCTTCAAGCTAGGAAAGTTGTTTGTGTATAAGCTTAAAACCTACTTTACCTGAAACTGACGCCATTGACACATCAACACTGAAAAGTTTATGGAAAGTATACATAGAATATTGAGGGAAGAAACTCCCAAAATTATAAACAAATTCTTCTTTTGCTACAATGTTTTCTCAAGTCTTGTATGATTAAGTTGTCAAATGATGTATACATCAAGGAAAGAACTCGGTAACTTAATTAAATATTAACCCTTTCCAACATTAAACAATCTGTAACAGATGACTTTGAAAATCTCTTAGGAAAAAAACATGGAAAATCTCTTTAGATGAAGCTGAGTTTGAAAATTTGTTCTTTTGCCACAATGTTTTCAAAAGTCATCTACTGCAGAGGCATCAGAATGTGTCTATATGAGGTAAAGCGTTAACAAGCTGATTATATTTTTCCCTGGTTTCAAACAGCAACTAACAACATTCCATAACTACAAGAGATCTAGAGCAACACTATCAGATTAATGTGGAATATTTATTACAGAACACATTAATTTCTACAAATATCTGTCTGTTACAAACCCTTACATACCCTACCAACATCTTCCTCTGTGTATGGAAAATTTTTAAAAATGGAAGAGATATTTTGAAACCAATCAATAACTTACATGTTGTAAGTCTCTGTGACTCTGCGTGAATTCATGAGATTGCTTTTCCGCAGTGGGACTCAATGAGACTCCAGTAGACTCAATGTAGAAAAACAAATGTTTGATTAAAAGTCACAAGTTTATGATCCAACATGTTGCAACAATGTTTTCAAAATGTGTCTCGCAGCTGCACATGCATCATAATGTGTCTGTAAGTGGGAGAGAGTAAACACTTGTCTCAATACAGATGTCTCTGAAGTTGACACAATCTGCCATAATGTGTCTGTAAGTGGAAGAGAGTAAACACTTGTCTCAATACAGATGTCTCTGATTGTAAGTGGGAGAGAGTAAACACTTGTCTCAATACAGATGTCTCTGAAGTTGACACAATCTGCAACTGATTAATTTAAAAACATTGTATCAAACTTATCAATCTTATTTTGCAGCTGTTGCAAATGTTTTCTCAAATGATTTCAATGCAGTAAAACTGTTGTAAAAAAAAATCTGTGCAAATTTCTTATTTGATTCCATCAAATATTCATATTTTGAATGTTTTTAAGTAATTAAAATATGTCAAAGATCCCTTTGTGTCTTTTTAGTCTAAAAAATGCTAACAATTATAAATTGTAAGCAAATCAACAAAACAAGTTATCAAAATGTTTTTGTATTGTTTCAATAGCCATTCATATTGCATGCATACAAAAGCAGCTATTATATAATTATTATTTTGATAATTACACCAGTTGTATAGTTCTGTTCATATATGTCAGAGTTAAAAGAGTTTTGATGTATGAGAAATCTCAAAATCCTGGAACAAATTCCTCATTGATTCAGTTACTTTTGTCTGTGTGACACCTCTTCTTGTTTTATGTGTTGGGTGTTTTCAATCCTTGGATGAGGCCAGTTCTTGTTTTGTTAACACTAGAAATTGCACTTTTTGACCTGTTTCCATAATTTAATGCAGATGCATTTGGACACATCTGCAGCAGACCACCACCTTAGAAAACATTGTGGCCATAGGAGATATCGCTCATGATGAGTAATATCTTCTTTTGTCAAATGGATATCAACTCTTATTCAATAATTATTGGTCAGCATTAATGGAGATTTTCTGTTTTTGCCTAGACATACGGGTCAGATTCTGGGCAGTTAATGATCTCCTTCAGAGCTAGGTGTTAAAACTGTGTACCAGTTAAATGTTCTTGGAGATATGTCTTGTAAAAGTAAAAGTATTTGTTTATCTAAAGTATTGTCATCCCTATTGAAAGGGTCATTATGCAGCCATATCTGACTAAATATAAGACACCTTTGTCTGGAACATATATTTACTTTCAGAGTCCTTTCTTTTTGCCAGTCACTGGGCATACAGGCTTTTGGTACAAATATTTAACTAGCTGGTGGCTTAAATAACCAATCGGCCATATCATAAACGGACCCCACTTTTGCCAATAGGATTTGAACCTTTGACCATGAAGCGGATGCCTTAATCACTAGACTATTGGGATTGGATGTTGTTTGTTAGAAAGAGACCTTATAACTGCATCTAAGATTTTTATGATATTGTTTTTGCCCGTTCCGTCCGTCCGTCCTTCCATCCTTCTGTCTGTCACACTTGTTTCCGCTCAATAACTGAAGAACCTTTGGACTTAGGAACTTCATACTTGGTATGCAGGTTGGTCATGACCAGTAGATGACCCCTATTGATTTTGATGTCAGAAGTTCAAAGGTCAAGGCGACCTTGTGAGGTAAAAAATGGTTTCCGCTCATTAACTGAAGAACGCTTGGACTGAGGAACCCAATACTTGGTATGCATATTGGCCATGCCCAGTGACAGACCCCTATTGATTTTGAGGTCAGTACATCTATAGTCAAGGTCACAGTGACCTTCAGCTGAAAGGTCACAGTGACAATGAGCTGAAAAATGTTTTTTGCTTAATAATTGTAGAATGCTTTGGCCATGGAAGTTAATACTTGTGGTGCAGGTTGGTCACCACCAGCAGATGACCCTATTGATTTTGAGGTCAACGGTCAAGGTCATGGTAACCTTCAGCTGAAAAATGGTTTCTACTTGTTTCTGCTCAATAACTGAAGTATGCTTGGGCGAAGGAACTTCATTCTTGGTTTGCAGGTTGGTCATGACCAGTAGATGACCCCTATTGATTTTGATGCGAGAAGGTCAAAGGTCAAGGTCATGGTGACCTTGTGAGGTAAAAAATGGTTTCCGCACAATAACTGAAAAACGCTTGGGCCGAGGAACTTAATACTTGGTATGCAGGTTAGCCATATCCAGTAGCAGACCCCTATCGGTTTTTAAAGTCAGTACATTTAAAGTCAAGGTCACAGTGACCTTGAGCTGGAAGGTCACAGTAACAATGAGCTGAAAAATTGTTTTTGCTTAATAACCGTAGAATGCTTTGGCCACGGAAGTTGATACTTGGTGTGCAGGTTGGTCACCACCAGCAGATGACCCTTTAGATTTTGAGGTCACTAGGTCAATGGTCAAGATCATGGCAACCTTCAGCTGAAAAATGGTTTCCTCTTGTTTCTGCCCAAAAACTGAAGAACGCTTGGGCGTAGGAACTTCATACTTTGTATGCAGGTTGGTCATGACAAGTAGATGACCCCTTTTGATTTTGATGTCAGAAGGTCAAGGTCATGGTGATCTTGT